>BJKM01001819.1:0-11110 GCA_015082035.1 Chaenogobius annularis | reverse complement strand
CACTCTCACACACTGCAGCTGTTATGGAAATCTGTGCAAAGCCAGTAGCGTCCAACCCATTTGCATGCCTCTCTTCTGTAGTGGCCTAATGGGACACCAGCAGAGCACTAGAACAAAAAATGCATTTGTCCAAAAATTAGGACTAAATAAACAAGCATGTGGTAATGAAGAGCAAAATAATGTTTTAGTACTAAAGAGCTGTGGAAGAGGAGGCAAAAGGTGCATTTATTCCCCACCGTCGGGCGTGCTGCGAGAATCAAAGACATGATGAGTCACTTGGCGCACGTTTTTGCCGGCAGCTGGTAATTCATAACCACATTCTGCGTAAAGAAGTGGCATCTGACCCCGTTAAGTTTTCGTCATAATATTGGCTAGGTTGCTTGGTGTTAATCGTGACTTAACCCTAGAAAAAAAGAAAAGAAAAGGACTGCAAGTAGAAAATCACTCAGCGTGCAGAGAGAAGATACGCGTGACTGGGCGATAGTAGTAAGGAAAACTGCTTTTGTCAGCCTCGACTACGATGTCAGGATGATCAGATTAATCTATAATCGTGATAATTCAGATCACAACATAATCGTAAGAACTAAAAATAATAATCCTGACAGTTTTAGAGACAAAAAGCCCAAAAAATAGACCTCATTGTAAAGAACTTTAATTTATTATCTGGCTGTTTTTGTCACATTTAATTTGATTTTGTAATTCAGAGAGTTCAGTTTTGTAAAGTCGGATACCAACTTGAGGAATAGAAACACGTTAAACCAAGGGAATGAAAAAAATTCATTCACAATGATCGCTACACTAACATGCTACGTGAAGATGGTCTCTGCTTACTCCAAGTTCACAGTAGCGCTCCGACTGATCGATTTCTCTTGCTATTACGGGTGAGCATTATTGACAAAAAAATTATATCTCCATGTGTTTCCGATAACGATAGTCAGACAATATTCCAACAATCCAACAGAAATGTGTTAAAACAAGTCTTTGAACGTGTTAGTCGAGGTTTAATTATCACTTCGATTAAACGATTTATTGTTTGAATTGCAAAAGGTCAGTAAACAGGAGATTTTTTGCTCAATTTAACCCGGATGAACCTTGAATAATGGCTTTCCAATCAAAAACCCTAATTTTACAATATTCCTGTGTGATTGTGATGTAGCTCCTGCTCTGCCTGAGTTATACAACCTCTTCTGTCAGCACACGGCATGTTTTGATCACTAAATTAGCTGAATTATTTAAATAATGGGCTTGATTCATTTGTCTCAGCCCTAGTTCACAGGCATCATTCTGAAAACTACTATGTATAAATATTGAAATCGCTTTCCATCCATTGTACATTGTCTAAAGGTTTTGCATTATCCTTTTCTGGTAGTTTCCGGAACGCCACAAAATCCAACCTAAAGAGAGCGATGAGAGGGTCACTGAGAGGCTTCTCCAAGTGGAAAGAGAGAGGACCAAGGTAAATGTGTTCACAATAACCAAATGTTGAGTAGGGATTGAAATTCTGCACTGCCTAAATCACTTGATGTGCCCTTAATACTGTATTTCCACTTAAGAATTTCAAAGCTTTTCCTGTAATATGCGTTCTTTATTCAGCCAAATGAAATGCCAAATAGACTGCACTTTCCATAACCTCAAATATCTCTTATATTGTTCTTCATTGTATGTTGTTGTGGCCTTATCAGATGGAGGTGGAGCTGGACCGAGCTCATAGACTTCTGGAGCAATCGGAGGACAGCAGAGAGTCCCTGGTCCAGCAGGTTTGTTTGTTTGTTCGGTCTTCTGGATTCGCAGGCTGAGGAGATCTTCCCTGGTACACCAAACAGACGAAGCAGTTGGTTTCGGCAGTGTTTTAAGAAGCGGTTTAGTGCAAAGAGTACTGTCTAAACAATGAGTCAGTCATTGTGGACTTAACTACGTCAGACTCTTCTGCTGGGGCTTTCTGATGGGATGATCCCTCTTCTCTTTCGCAGCTATACCTTGCATGCTAAACACTTTTACTACTACTAAGACGTGTGTGCTACTGACACCTTCAAACATCAGTTCAGTAAACTTTTAACACCATTTAGCACTACTTTGTGTGTAAATAGTGTGTATTTGTCCCTAACGTGTTTTCAGTCCAAAAACACATTTAAGACCTATAATTTCTAGGTCTTGTGGTGTTTAGTTACCACTTAGCAATTTAGCCTCTCTCTTTTTTTTTTTTTGAAAGTCTTAAAAAAAATGAATGGGAAATTGTCTTCCGGAAGTGGTGGGCAGAAAATGTATTACAAAATTATTTCAGATTTGTCCCTTTGGTGTCTGTCCCTAAGATCTAGAACACGTGTCAAACTCAAGGCCAAATATGGCCCGCCAGACGTTTTAATCTGGCCAGCCAAACATAAACATGGAATAAATAATGAAAAAGTTAATAACCCATTATGCTTTGTGCGTCCCACCTGTTGGACTTTTTCATTATTTATTCCATTTTGAAAACTCTCAAGCTGCTTGATATGCTGTACATAAAAATAAAGCTGTAACCCTCGTATTTCCAGTCAAATAAATCATTCTGGGAAGCATCAGGGTCAGTTTGTACTCCAAACCCACAAGTAAAAAATTACCCAAAATGAATAGGACTTTTATATAGATTCCGCCTGGACATTTTTGCTTTGTTGCAAGTCCCCAAAACAATTTTTTTTCATGTTCCTCTTCCTGCTGCATGAATGTGGATTCAGTCTTTCACCTGCTGCAGATCTGTGCAACAGTGTCCACAAAGAACTATTACTAGGCTATATGAAGCTATTTATTTCTTATAGATTTTATTGTCTTATTTTCTACGTTATGTTTGGCCCGCGACCCAGCCTGAGCATCAAAAATCGGTCCGCGGCCCAAATGAGTTTGACACCCCTGGCAGAAAGAAAAAAAAACAATATACTGTATTCAGAATGCAATCAGTGGTTGTAAAGAGGTTCTTGTTGATGCCAGTGACCATCAAAATAACTATCTAAATCTAAATGATCTAAATGTCTTTCTCCCAGGACTGTGCAATTAGACACATTTTTGATTGAGATTCAGTAATATTAATTTCCTGAACATATTTGTGGTTCAGACATTGGAGGAAAAAAAGTTTATTATTGTTGGTGTTAACTTGCAACTATTGAAATTCTGCATAATTTATGCTCAGAAAATGTATATTGAAAGCCATTTGAATTTGTTTTTCCTAATTAAAATCCAATATGAGGCAAAATAAATTGTGATTCTTTTCTTATTATTGCCCAGCCCCACATTCTCCCCTCACAAAACTCTAAGTAAATGTGCATAAACAATTTTATCCAATCTAAAAACCCGGCTTTGTATAACACATGTTATATGTATATATGTAAACGGTTATATATTGCATTGCAATATCATTTCATTTTTGCTGTATGTGCGCTCTTGCCTGGCAACGCGCAGGTGGAGGACATGCGTGGAGAGCTGCAGAGGAGCAGAAAAGCTCACAGTGAAGCACAGAGGGGCCGTCTGGAGGCGTCACGGCCCATTGCCCCACCACATGGCCCCCACAGTGAGAGGGAGGAGAGGACGAGCGGCCCGGGAGGCACAGGTAACTGATTCCAGCGCTCAAGAGGTGAGGGTCAGAGCACAGGACGAGGCAGCGGGACGAATTGGAAATCTTTACTTTTGCTGTTTAGAGAAAAATATGGTTAGCTTAGCCTGGTATGCCAGACCTTATCCACCCTTCTTTTTTCATTTAGTAGTAAACAAAGAGAAAATATCTCTTACTATGGCCTCTAAAGTTTATTTGCCACTAATGATTCACTGCAAAATGGTGAGTGACAAAAATAATGGTTCATGGATGAACAAGTCGGGTAGCCTTTAAAACGATAAGATAATAAGAGACACGTATTATTGATAATTAGGCCCGAGCTGAAGGACGAGAATCGTCCTGGCGAGGGACTTATTACAATTGTTTCCGTGGGCCGGAAAAACACAAAAATCAAGTAGTGAACACGGATGAATATGCTTGAGAGTGGTATCAAAAATTAGAACTCAATGAGCTCTAGTTTTGACTGAAGATTCTGTGAAAAAGATTGAAAGACTGCTCAGTAGCGCCACCTCAAAAATCGATTAACATGGAGCCAATGGAAGCCTGAAGCAAATAGAAAGTCGCAGTAAAAATATGATTTTCACTTTTAAAAATTGTTAATGTAAGGATATTTTTAAAATGATATGACCACGCCCTAAATCATACAGGAAGTCGGCCATGTTGGATCAAACATGGCGCTGACAAAAATGCACCTCGTCGTACTTTTGGCATTCAGGTGTGGTCATAGTGAATTTTCAACAAAATCGCAATTTTGGGGAAGTTTTTTAAAAATCCACCATTTCTTTAAAAAAAAAATTATACGAAGATGTTACTGGAGCGTTTATGAAGATTTTCAATCTGAACGCAATGATATGCAAATGTAGTGGTTATATAATAAAACGGCTCTCTAGCACCCTCTCAAAATGTGATGTTCCTAAAAGACAATCTAGTTGTTGGAGACAACTGAAAAAAATTACAAGAGGGTCATTTGACAAAGTCACGTGACACTAGCTCGTGTCCTTAAAGGAGCAAAAATAATGGCTGCAAAAAAAGTTTCCATTATTAAAAAAAAAAAAAAATTAAAAAATCTCCCACAAACCACCCCAATTTTGACCCCCTGAACCTTAACGAAAACTAAACATTTTTCAAACCCAACATTTAGGATCGGTGAAAAATTTGTTTCGTTGGTGTTGAAAAAAACGCAATATGACTCGCAAGCGCCACCTAAAATTTCCAAATATATTAGACTTATGAAAATTGGTACAAATATACCTCATGTCAGGACTAGGGAAAAATTACATTATGACCCCGCCCTAAACCCCACAGGGAGTCAGCCATTGTGGGCGGAACCGAATTTTTTCAATATTTTTACACCACATACTTTATTTTTTTTGAATGGGACCAAAACATTTACTTGTTCGTAACAGTTAAAATTTGGCACACTTATTCTCCACATCACACAGAGTAATGTCCCCATTGGCTTTTCTTTCAATCTCGAACCGTGCGGTCGTGAAATTGTTAAATAAAGTAGCATACATTTGGTCCTGTTTGTGAGGGAGGTGTGCTCTTTGCAGTGGCTCGCACCCCACGGACACAAGGGGGCGAGGGCCTTTATTGGCTTTAATTTGTATTATTATTGGCCTTTAAACATGCTCTTTTCGCTTTAGGATCTCATGTTGTAGAACATAAAATAACGTATGTACTGAAAACAACACATTTCTTACCATCAGTCAAATGTTCCCTCATTAGGATTTATGTTTGCACTCTTCGACTGACAGCAGAAATGCTCATATCAAGTCTGGTGATGATTTATGAATTTAAAAACAGCACAGAAGATCTCCGGATTTCTACTAATGGAAATTTGAAGCCAAGAGTTTTGTGAGGCTCAGGGAGGATAACCTTCCTAAGCAGGAATAATTAATCAAGCAGACCTGGGGTGTTCATTAATATTTAGTGGATAATAGAAAAGTAAAAAAAATGCAAGGGTGGGCTTCCCGCGTGAAGGGCGAACACCTATCCTGAGCTAAACTCACATATCATATCGGTGTGCTAAATGGATAAATAAGATGACCTCATCGATCAATTGATTACACAAATTTGCGTTCAATGTTGTTAAATGATCGCCTGTATTTCTAACTAACATCTAGTCATTGGAAACATGAACCGAGCCTTAGCTACAAACACAGACTTGTCTCCAAAAGATAGTTTTTAAGTCAGTTTGTTGAAACTTGGCGCTGCTGCTGCTTCGCTTCTCCTCTGCACATGCTCAGTTAGGGCACAAACTGCAAACATCCAAGATTATTCAGCAGAGTTTGAGCATTGATCCATGGGTTTGAGGCTGTGTGGTCCTAAGAGCGCATGGGCAGACCTCTAAAAGTAGCTGCTGTCCACTCTTTCTAAAAGCTCAAGTTAGAGACCGGAGCATGAACGGGCCTCTGACCATGGCCACAGATTATGCCGCTGCGGTAAAAGCAGAACCATACTTCCCGCGCAGTATTGCCCAGCGGCCTGCAGTGGCCAGTAAAAGACACTGTGACTTCAGCCAAGCTTCAGCAGCAGACATGAGGGGGAAAACGGGCTTATTTGGATATATTTTAGAACAATTCATACATAGTTGTGACTCAAGGTAATTTTAGATTTTATTGGCCAATCTCTGATTGCCTTGATTGCCCTGACTGCACGCCACTGTTATAACATGGTTGAAATGTCAAAAACGTAAGCAGGGAAAATCTCCAGGTATTTAGGGCACTATGGTTTAAAGGTCAATGCTGTAAATAATAATTGAGCTGCTTATATCACGAAACCATTTAATGACGTAATGGCGTCGAACTTAAGGCAAGGTCACATCTAATTACTAATTTGATTCTTGCAGATCGTTCAGACCTGGAGAAGGAGGTGTCGGAGCTAAAAGAGCAGCTGCGCAGAGCATCGGTGAAGGGCGAGGTGGAGGAGCTCAAAAGGACTGTGGCTCGAGAGGAAAAGGAGAAGATGCAGCTCTCCTTACAGGTTCAGGTCAGTCCACTGTATTATATCCAAGACACTGTAGATGCCATTTGTTTTGCCTTTATTCTCTCTCAATGTCTGTCTAACAAATGTGCC
Source organism: Chaenogobius annularis (assembly GCA_015082035.1). Taxonomy (NCBI): domain Eukaryota; kingdom Metazoa; phylum Chordata; class Actinopteri; order Gobiiformes; family Gobiidae; genus Chaenogobius; species Chaenogobius annularis. The sequence goes on along the minus strand of BJKM01001819.1, from coordinate 4,452 downwards.
ATTAATCATCACAGTTAAGTGGTACGCTTGCCTTTTTCTGTCTCGTTATTTCAATGAGAGATGTGTCTCTAGCTCCAGAGTGGCTTCAACTGACCTTTTCGATATCTGCAGAGAAACCGTAACCTTTGTATTGACAACAATAAACCTGTCTATGTCTATAGGCATTTCTGTAACGTTTTTTTGGGGGGGAAAAGAGTAGTGCCCAGATCCAGTATCATAACAATGGCGTAAATAGTAGACAAGCAGGTAGTGGACTTCTCATCAGAAAAGTTAGTAAATACAACACCTTGTAAGGGATTCAAGCATTTTGGATCAACATTTGGTATTCAAAAATATGATTTCACAAATTTCAAATCCAGCTAAACATCATGTGAAACTCGCCAAATAATAATAACAACCCACCTGCCATTATAACCAATTTTCTAAACTAACAGGTTTTGTTTGATTGTTTCATTTGTCAGCTGCCTGGTAGCTCATTGGATTAAAAAGCTTCCAGGATTTTTTTTCTGGTGTTTCCATGACAGATACTGACTCAATTATACCAGTCACAATATGAGACTTTGGCAAAGCATTCTACACACAAAAATTACTCAAAATTCTTATCACTGGTGGATAATAGTCATCCATCTTAGTGTTGTCATGATACTAAAAGTTCAAACTCTGTTTCGATACGGAGGAAAATGATTGATTTCAACCAACAATGACGCTTAAAAAAACCTGTAGATACACGAAATGTATAAATATACACAAAATATTACTTTCTGTAATATTACCATGTGGTTTTACACTTTTTTTTTTAATATAGTTTAATAATACTCTTTTCAAATGAGTATCTAGTTTTAGTATTCATTAGTGTCCGGGTTGTGCTTTTTTTGACAACCCTATTCCAACTTCACCGTTTGCTCCAACCCAGGTTATTTAAAGTAGCATTAAGTAACATTTTCACCTTATTATATGTATGCCCCTGTGATGGTTAAATATGTATTTTCGGGGCATTTGAAGTGTTCATCTTCGCACCCTGCTATCTCTGGGTGGAAAACCAGCCTTACAACATTTGCCGACACCCGAAGACAACTCTCCTGAGAAACCCTGGCTTTTTGTTTGTGTAATATTTTTGAATGCCATTATTCCTGTCACTTATACGAAAAAAGAATCGGTTGCGTCCTTCCTGCACGACAAGGCTGTCCCATTTCATGCAGCCCACGAATGAGGCCGACAAATGTGGCCTGCTTCCATGGAGATTGGCCGTGAACTAAGCCATGAAAAGCAAACTTCATATATTCCATAATGCACTGCGGCGCTAGCCAGATGTTTTTAAAACAGGCGGAGCAAAACAGCACCTTCCGACAGCGGAGGAAACACGTAAGTACACACACAAGTGTTAAAATATGGGCATAACACTCCCAAAGCTGTAAACGAAGTTCGGTTTTAACTGTAAATGGCAGCTAATTTTAATGTGTTTTATGTAACGCAGTTAATATAAAAGCAACCACTTAAGTAAATGTTATTTGTATAGCAACTTTCACAGACAGAAGTCACAAAGTGCTTCACAAAAACACAGAATTAAATAATAAACACAAAACTTAGTGAGCAACACACATAAAACAATTAAGCTAATGAATCAGGGTGGGAGCAAAAAAGTTATACATTACATAAATACACATATATATACATACATACATATATACATATACACATAAGTGACTGGAGTCTATCCCAGTGCCTTTGGGCCTTAGGCGGGGTACACCTTGAACAGTGGCCAACTCGTTGCAGGGTTAATATGTTTATATATATGTTATATATATATATATATTCATATTCTGATTATTAAATATATTTTCTCCAGAAACACAGACCTCTCTCTTTATGAAGTGACTTAAATGCACATATTACCTTTCATGTTTTCCCTTTTTGTCATTATAAAATCCCATTTCTGAAATTAAGACTGCATATTTCACTACTTTTGTTGAAACTTCTAGATTATTTTGAGAGTTTTCACAGGAACATTGGTAATTATTATATTTTACAAGAGCTGAACATAATATTTTGGACATAAGATTTGGGTGAGATGAACTATAATCTCTTGTGCTCAAAGTCTGAATATTTTATCCTTGCTGCGTGCTCTTTTTAATACGTCCATGTACCTAATTTGTGTGGCGTTAGCATAAACAGCGAGTCTTGGTTGCTAGGTGATGGAGTGACTCCGTGGGATAGGCCTGTCCCATTTCGGCACTGCCTTTGCGGTCCAAGGAGGCTACAAGGAAGACCAGCCTCTGTCAGCTGGGTCCTTTGGAGTATGCAGACCCGGAATTGATTTCTTTATCGTAATAAGACAGAATAATGGCATTCAAAAATATTACACAAACAAAAAGCCAGGGTTTCTCAGGAGAGTTGTCTTCGGGTGTCGGCAAATGTTGTAAGGCTGGTTTTCCACCCAGAGATAGCAGGGTGCGAAGATGAACACTTCAAATGCCCCGAAAATACATATTTAACCATCACAGGGGCATACATATAATAAGGTGAAAATGTTACTTAATGCTACTTTAAATAACCTGGGTTGGCGCAAACGGTGAAGTTGGAATAGGGTTGTCAAAAAAAGCACAACCCGGACACTAATGAATACTAAAACTAGATACTCATTTGAAAAAAGTATTATTAAACTATATTAAAAAAAAAAGTGTAAAACCACATGGTAATATTACAGAAAGTAATATTTTGTGTATATTTATACATTTCGTGTATCTACAGGTTTTTTTAAGCGTCATTGTTGGTTGAAATCAATCATTTTCCTCCGTATCGAAACAGAGTTTGAACTTTTAGTATCATGACAACACTAAGATGGATGACTATTATCCACCAGTGATAAGAATTTTGAGTAATTTTTGTGTGTAGAATGCTTTGCCAAAGTCTCATATTGTGACTGGTATAATTGAGTCAGTATCTGTCATGGAAACACCAGAAAAAAAATCCTGGAAGCTTTTTAATCCAATGAGCTACCAGGCAGCTGACAAATGAAACAATCAAACAAAACCTGTTAGTTTAGAAAATTGGTTATAATGGCAGGTGGGTTGTTATTATTATTTGGCGAGTTTCACATGATGTTTAGCTGGATTTGAAATTTGTGAAATCATATTTTTGAATACCAAATGTTGATCCAAAATGCTTGAATCCCTTACAAGGTGTTGTATTTACTAACTTTTCTGATGAGAAGTCCACTACCTGCTTGTCTACTATTTACGCCATTGTTATGATACTGGATCTGGGCACTACTCTTTTCCCCCCCAAAAAAACGTTACAGAAATGCCTATAGACATAGACAGGTTTATTGTTGTCAATACAAAGGTTACGGTTTCTCTGCAGATATCGAAAAGGTCAGTTGAAGCCACTCTGGAGCTAGAGACACATCTCTCATTGAAATAACGAGACAGAAAAAGGCAAGCGTACCACTTAACTGTGATGATTAATGGCACATTTGTTAGACAGACATTGAGAGAGAATAAAGGCAAAACAAATGGCATCTACAGTGTCTTGGATATAATACAGTGGACTGACCTGAACCTGTAAGGAGAGCTGCATCTTCTCCTTTTCCTCTCGAGCCACAGTCCTTTTGAGCTCCTCCACCTCGCCCTTCACCGATGCTCTGCGCAGCTGCTCTTTTAGCTCCGACACCTCCTTCTCCAGGTCTGAACGATCTGCAAGAATCAAAATTAGTAATTAGATGTGACCTTGCCTTAAGTTCGACGCCATTACGTCATTAAATGGTTTCGTGATATAAGCAGCTCAATTATTATTTACAGCATTGACCTTTAAACCATAGTGCCCTAAATACCTGGAGATTTTCCCTGCTTACGTTTTTGACATTTCAACCATGTTATAACAGTGGCGTGCAGTCAGGGCAATCAAGGCAATCAGAGATTGGCCAATAAAATCTAAAATTACCTTGAGTCACAACTATGTATGAATTGTTCTAAAATATATCCAAATAAGCCCGTTTTCCCCCTCATGTCTGCTGCTGAAGCTTGGCTGAAGTCACAGTGTCTTTTACTGGCCACTGCAGGCCGCTGGCAATACTGCGCGGGAAGTATGGTTCTGCTTTTACCGCAGCGGCATAATCTGTGGCCATGGTCAGAGGCCCGTTCATGCTCCGGTCTCTAACTTGAGCTTTTAGAAAGAGTGGACAGCAGCTACTTTTAGAGGTCTGCCCATGCGCTCTTAGGACCACACAGCCTCAAACCCATGGATCAATGCTCAAACTCTGCTGAATAATCTTGGATGTTTGCAGTTTGTGCCCTAACTGAGCATGTGCAGAGGAGAAGCGAAGCAGCAGCAGCGCCAAGTTTCAACAAACTGACTTAAAAACTATCTTTTGGAGACAAGTCTGTGTTTGTAGCTAAGGCTCTGTTCATGTTTCCAATGACTAGATGTTAGTTAGAAATACAGGCGATCATTTAA
>BJKM01001818.1:0-11213 GCA_015082035.1 Chaenogobius annularis | reverse complement strand
TACAGCAAGGAGCTAGAATAGTCCTGCCCAAAGAGGGGAGTTATAACCTGAACATCTTCGCCCCTCAGATTGAAAATGACTTATGTGTGGCAGTCAAAAAGTCTCAACTTTAAAACCAGTGTCCAGATGACTAACGTTGAAACTTTTTCTCCCATGGAATGATGGAGTACTCCAACTTTTATATCAACAGTTTATTTGGTAAAACCTCCTCTTGTTTACTACAATACTTTAGCCACTTAATCTATTAGCGCAGAGTAAACAAATGAAGTTGTTTACATAGCAATAAAACTATTTAAAGGATTAGCATGAATGGTATATGCAAGCTGCCATTCAATTTCACCTGGGTTTTCACAAACTTCCATCATTTGTTAAAAAAAAGAAGAAAAATTGTAATTGTTGTCATCTATCATTCTTCTTTACAAATACTTTACAGGGATAATTTGTTGCCCTATACAGAGCTCCTGTGGTTCATTACTTTGCCCTTGTGGTGTGAAAGAAGGGTGTAAATTGCGTAAATATCCCGTTAATGTTCTCCATTCCCCACTGTCCGTTTGTTGTCTGCTCTCTGTAAACAAGCAGGCAGGACAAATGGGAAAAACAAAGTGGCTCTGAGCGATTGGACGGAGAGAGATGGCCTTTCCGACTACACAGTCTCTGAGCTGAGAAGATTATGCTCCCAAAATACTGGGATTTAACTTTGTATTATTTTTGCTCGTTAAAATAATTGTGTTGGGTTGTGTCCTTCTATACAACTTGTAACATACATTTAAAGTGCTTGCAGGAAAGTAAAATAATAATAATAATAATAATAAACATAATAAAAGCTGCACACGGCGATAAAGGCCCTCGGTCCCCTTGCGACCACGGGGTACGAGCCACCGCGGAGAGCACACCTCTAATCCCCCCCACCTACATCAGCCCTCCCTCACAAACAGTACCAACTTTATACTACTTAATTCAACATTGTCACGACCGCACGGTTTGAGATAGAGTTATGTCCCTATTGGCTTTTATGTTCAGTGTGATGTGGAGAATAAGTGTGCCAAATTTTAACTGTTAATGACAAAGTACATTTTTTCATCCCATTCAAAATGCCTGTAAACCAAAACGCATGTAAGTCTATGGCAGTATTTGACAGGTTGCCAGGGTAACATGCTTGCAGGCAGAGGTATGCCATCATTGGCTTTTTTGTTTAGAATGGCAAGAAATGAAGATAAGTTTATTATCTTAAGTTCGGAAGCAGGACCACACCCCTTTTACGCCCCTTCCTGCGGCTACACTATTTAGGCATCCAGGTCACGCACATCAGCGTTCTTGACTTCTTGAATAACTGATAACATGTCATTGCTCATGTGTTTGAATTTTGAAATGTTTTCAATGAAAACTGCTCACTGAGCAGTAAAAAAAAAAATTGAACTCACTGAATTCTAATTTACTACTCGATTTTTGCGTTTTTCCAGGCCCCGGATACAATTTTAATAAGTCCCTCGTCAGGACGATTCTCGTCCTTAGGCTCGGGCTTGGTAACAAATCCCCACAAATACAAAATGTTCAAATAAAAGCATATATTGAAATAAGTCTTCAAGATTAATTGCAATGGAATTGCAAACACAATTTGAATTGACACAATTAGCAAAACTGCAAATATTTTAATTCAATTACATAATTTCCACAGATTGTCTTTTCGTATCATGTATAAAACTCTGTAACCCTGCAGTTTAGAGCTTTACAAACATGTTCTGAAATGCATGTGATTCTTTTATATTAGATATCTTCCTGCATTTACTGAACACGAAGATAATGTGATCCGAAGTGAAACTTAAAATGAAAGTTTTAATGGCAGTGTATAATCACATTTTGATAACAAGATCGTGGGCCTGTAATATTTATTATGAGTAAATACAAGTGTTATGTTGAAGTAGTCATTTAGAACATTACAGAATCCATAATCATATGGAACACATAAAAATGCACTTGAAATCTGTAAAAAGATGTCTATAATATTCAAATTATCTTGCGGAGAACCCCCAGCCTGCCTGGTAGATATTAAGACATTTATTCTATTTTCTTTGTTGTGGCTATAGAGTTTCTCAGCGTAGATAAGCCTTTGTGCTTCACTCTCATGTGAGTAATATAAACACATTTAGAGCAGATGATGACAGCTGTGCATCATGAAGGGGCAACGGCCACAAAGCTACTATTGCAGCCATAGCTTCCTTGGGGTAGATGAAAGCAGGGCTTCCAAAAGGAGCCTATGGTCCTTCTGACACCCACCAACAACACTCACAACCCACATTGGGTTGACAAAGTCAGGTTGACACTGCTGCAGTTTGACACTGCTGCCCAATGTGGCACCTGGTATTCCCAGTGGTTTTACATCTCAATACGAACCAGGCCCAACCCTGATAAACGTCCAACATCAAATGAGCTTGGGCATTGACAAGGTGCTACAATCCCTCTGAAGATGGGGACACACTACACAAGGCTTTACGGTACATGAGTTGAATCTGCGTGAGGACACTATCTGTCCTGACAACTGAAGACACTTTTACAATAACATATGCAAACATTAATATACTTATTTTTTTATTTTTTATCTAAAATAATTGTGGAGCACAATGTATTGCTTTATTTAGTCTGTCATGATGTCATCAATCTTTCATGGATTCAACTCTTGAGTCTTTTAAAAGGACATTAAAAGTGGCACCAGAGGTGAAGAAGTTGTACTTGTTTCCTGTGGATTTTATCAGAGGAAATCTGTGTCATTTACTGTAGATAATAAATCTTATATGTGGCAGACATGAAACAAGAGAAGGAGAAATAAGAACTAGAAACGGCAATGGCAAGAAAAATTGCAAGACGAATCCCGAAAAAATTATGAGACCGAGGAATACCAAAATCAATTATCTTCACACAAAATCAATTCTCTTCACATGAGAATTATCTATAAACTGACCTTTGAATGACAAAAATCGGACAAGAAATGCGACTTGTGAAAGCCAAGAGAGATCATCCAATGTTCCAGGACGAATCCTGACAAAATGACAAGGCTGAGGATTACGGCAGGAAGCCATTGCGAGTGACTGCCTAGTGAACAAAATTCACAAACATAGGAACTTGTCTTAAGGCCGAGATAAGTTCCTATGTTTGTGAATTTTGTTCATTGACAATGGCAATAAACTCTTTCTGATTCTGATTCTGATTCTGGTTCTAATGCAAAAACAAAACGCACTTTTTCACACGTCTATATAAAAACACAAAATCAAGTATAAATATGTCTCACAATCACTGCTCACTGATTTGTAGGTGCATTCTTCTTTTGCAATTTCTGCACATGTTCTGTACATGCCGATGCCATGCCGATGATATCACAAAGCCCTAGTTGCCATGCGCATTACGCATGGCCGTTTTCTGTACAGTTGCTATGACGATGATGTCACAACGCTCCAACATTACCAACATTCCGCCATTCTAAGAGAAAGGGAAAATTTGAAGACGAATCCTAAAAAATTACAAGGCTGAGGATTACCCAAAAGCAAGTCCAGGAATCAGAAGAGAATTATCTACAACCTGAACTTTGAATGACGTAAATATGACAAGGAATGCAACCTGTGCGGCCCACCGAAAAACAGAGATAAATGTGGAAAACCTGGAACTAATAGTGGAATGCGGTCACAGTGAACCACACTGTGAGTGAAATGGTTTTGTCTTGTTTATCAGCGCTTAAGCTTTACTTCTAAGTGTTAAAGTAGTCTGCGTGCGCTTTCTGTATTATTAATCTGATGTTTAGGCAGCAATATTAAGCATGTCTCGCTGTTGTCATTGTTGTGCCAGGTTCTTTCTGTAGTGATGACTGAAAGTGACAAGACAGAACTGAAAATTATAAGAAAATGTCCTCATCTTAAGAAAACATACATCTCTCCCAAGCATTACAATAGAAAATTATTGTATTTTGTCCCCCATAAATAACATTTCTTAAGCTATAAAATATGACAATTCTAATGCAAAGATTTCCAGCAGCATTTCAAAGACATGTCTTAAAATTCCATAGCAGTGTTAAGTCCCAAGCTGTTCAGTGCTGAGTCAGACTGTGGGTTAGAGATGCCACAAATGGTGTTGTTCTGCTGCTATGTCAACACAGAAGAAGCCAGCCCAGCAGTCTCTCTGATCAGATGGCCATATGGACTCCATTTGCCCGCTGGCACTGAGGACCAGCTTGTTAGCCAGCTAAGTTAGCCTACATAGTGGAGGTCAATTATCGACTTAGCACCGGGGATGACCAGCATTCCCTCACAAGCCTGGAGACCGAGGGATAATTTCTACCAAGTGTAAAAGGAGTCTCGACAAGGCGGCAGCAAATATACAGCCAATCAATACACAATGTCTGCTGTCATGTAAACGCTGAAGATATTTATACTCTAGGCTGAAACTGCTCTATGTGTCCTCTCTTGCACTGAAACTCGGGTAGTGGATCAAATGTTCTGTACCTCACTTATACTCTTCTAGTTCAGGTAAATGTGCTTGATTTTCTGCAGTGTATAATGTTGTTTGTGTAAAAATATTAAACTGAAGGATTTGAACTATGTATTGTACAAAAAACAGAAAAGACAAACAGTTAACTCTTTGTCATGGTCAGTGTTGGGAGTAAAGTGGTACAAAACTAAAGAGTTAGAGTAATAAATTACATTACTGAGTTGAAAATCTGCTATACATCACTCGTTACAATCTTGGTGCGTGTTGTTGGCATGAACATTTCACTGGACCAGTACCGGAGCTTCTTCCGGCCCTTGTGAGCTGAGCTTGTGGCTCATCATTCAACCCGCCTCAAAGCAAATTGCTCAAAATAAAGCAGCAAGACTTGTTCTTGCTTGCTCAATTAGAACAAGCAGAGAACCTATTTTTTTCCACTCTGTCATGGCTTAAGTTAGACAAAAGAATACAAGTTACATTGTGCTTGCTTTTATATTTAATTATATTGTCTATTGTGATTCCGATCATTAGCATAACGCTAGATAGAACTGCAGCCAATGGTCATCTTATCCCAACAAATCCCAAATCCAACTTTATGAAAATAACTGTTTGTTACAGAGCGATACCCATTTGGAACTGCATTTCTATTAAAATTCGTCAACTCAAAAATAAGCAATAATTTAAAATTAATCTAAAGAGTCGTGTTAGATTTTTAACATTTCAAAAATTGTGTCATTTAAATGTGCACTGTACACTATTATGGACTATTAACAATACTTTCACATCATTCCTGTCTTTAAAAAATAAAAAAAATACTGTATTTCAGCACACTCAGAGGTCCTCAGGTAAATAAAGTCCTATTTAAATGCTCATGTATCAGAATCAGAATCAGAAAAAGGTTTATTGCCATTGTCAATGAACAGAATTCACGAACATAGGAACTTGTTTTGGCATTAAGGTGCAACATAAAACACAGAGCAATAATAAAAACAACATATATGAAATCAAAAGGGCATGCATTAGATTTAAAAATTACTATAGTATAAATGTGTGTGCTTTGGATTATTTTTAAATAATTCAAAATGTCGATTTTACATCTATATTTGAATAAATAAATTATATTATTCATAATATTCTCCAAACAAACTGTTGTTTTTGTACAATTAAAAAGTAAAAAACACAAAACAAACCATGGTAAAGAAGTGACTCATGAGTACAACAATATTGTTCCAGCAGCGGGACAGCAGAGCATCTTTGGGAAGGTTTAGAGAATGGATGAAAATAATCTACAACAGGACCTTAAATTGAAAGCTTGATAAATGTAACTTCAATTGACAACATTTCCTATCAAACAATATTAATTATTTAATTTCACTTGCAATCTGTTCATTGCTTTTTCTTCTTCTCCCATTGGAACAGGCACATCGATGACCTGTGGATCTAGATGCTCCTCAAGTGCCTGGAGAAACGGTCTCTACTCCAGATGAGAGGTTCAATTTCAATTCAATTCAATTGAATTTATTTTTGTAACGCCCAAAATCACAACAGTAGTTGCCTCGAGGGGCTACAGTGAAAAAACCCCCAAAATAAACAACAGATGTTCTTCTTCTGCCTTGAAGAACTGGTTCTCCTCCTGAGGGGTTCCAGCTCCACTGTCTATCTCGCGTCCGCCTGTCCGGCTCGAGGTGTCTACTTTTTCCCAAAGATGTTTGGTAGTTTTTCCTTGCCAAGAAGGAGGGTCTAAGGACAGGGGAGCTTGGGACATTTGTCTAAGAACACGGGATACTGGGACATCCCCAAGATCCTATGAAAATTGTTTAATCTGTTTTTCACATCTTGAGGCAACCACTGTTGTGATTTTGTGCGTTACAAAAATGCATTTTATTGAAACTGAATTCAAGAAGATTATAAAAAGTGTGGTGATCGAGAATTGTTTTCATTTTTCTTGAGAGAGCTGTTTTTATAACGTAATACTCAACCAATGTTCAACAAAAATTGTCATTTTAAATCAGTTCTTGTCTTTTTCATTGGATGGCTCAAACTATTAGGGGCCTTTTCCATTCGTACCTACTTGGCTCTACTCACTCGACTCAACTCGTCTCAGCCCTGCTTTAGTGCATTTCCATTTGGTGCTACCTCCTCAGACCAGATACTTTTTAGTACCCGCTTCCCCTTTGAGCCAAGGTGAGCCCAGCAGCAGGACTAAACGTGACGTCCACAGACCGTCAAACGCCGATTGGGTAAAAGTCTAATGTTTCTCATGACGTGAGCGACTCCAGCAGCAGGAGACAAAACACTGCTATGTCCTCCGTAAACATGCAGCGTCTTAACGATTCCTAAACATAAGACATAAAATGCAGACCACAGACATGAAGAGAATCTTATAGGATTTTTATGATCCCTGGAGCAAAGACTAAAAATCATGGTGAAAAAAAACCCCGCACAATAATAAACAAATGTTGCGCTAACAAAGCGCACCTAGCATCAGGTATTTCCTGTCCAGAGTAAAGCCACTCGCTTTGAGACAATAAAGTCTGCAAAACAATTACAGCGTTGCACTTTCAGTTTAGATGCATGTCCAAACAATGTATTTATAATTTTTGAAGTGTGATGCAGCAGTGCAGAGAAAAGCTTTTAATGCACAGAAAGTTGATGATAAACTGCACAGGAAGTGAGTTTACTGTAGTTTTAATCTGCAGCAGCTTCACCGACTCTTCCAGCATGGATTTATAAACAGTCTCACATGAGGATCTGCCACTCGCTTCATGGTTTAGTTTTGTAAAAAACACTTCAAACTGGATTAATAGCTATGTTTTGTGGACTGAGCTCCATTGAATTTGGGAGGAAAATACAATAAGGAAATGGATGAAAACGCTGTAGTTTATCTTAACCTTCACAAGAGGTGAGTTATAAAGTTTATTTGCCTGTTTGTATCCTTCCTCTGTATCCATATTTCCGTCTGCTTCTTAGCAGTTGTCATGTGTTTTGGTGTTGTCTATCTATCTATCTATCGAGCAGACATCCTTTTGAGTCACAAATCATTTGCGCTGTTTCCACGCCCAGTTTTACACAGCACATCTGAGCACCAGTTGTAAAGGAAATGAAACCAGGGCTGAGAGGGGCCACGAGCTCAGAGCTGACACTTCAGGTTTGAGTCATTTTCTCCTCTGCTTGGGTTGAAAAGTTCACCCATGGTTTTGTTGCGCAAATGAGAGTGGTATATTTTTCTCATAAAGAGCACCAATAAACTAACTTAAAGGGCCAAACTCTTCTTTCACAATCTCCAGCTCACTCTTGTTGGAGTTTTTTACCATGAGAGCACAATTCTTTGTATTGCGGCTCACACATAACAAGCGGCCTCTGCAGTTTGACACCAATACACAATGGGTTTACTCTAGGGAATCATATGTGGTCTTATCATTTGTATATTTATCATCATCTTTGGTGACCTGCTGAAGAAGGATGTCACAGTAACCTAATGTTGGTGTATAAATGCTATGAGTTGAAACAGCACTATTTAACAATTATTCACTATTCTTAACAAAACAGCACTGAAATCTTCTTTCATCTGTGGTCTAATAGAAAACCCTTCTACTACTAACTCATTTTATCAAATCAAACTTTCTTAATGGTAAAGTAAAGTTAATGTGACATAAACAGCCAGATAAATAGCACTTTACAGATCCGAGGGTTTCAGAGTGATCAAAATCTAGCACTGTTGCCATAATTCAAAAACAAAATAGTTTATCTTTCGAAGAAATAAAAAAAAATTTCGCTGCACGATCTGCAGGGAAGCAAAATCTGCGGGATACATTTTAAACACGTAATTTAACCAATTTTGAGCAAATATTTAACAGTAAATAGGTGTTAATTGGTAGTGTATGTTTGAGAAAATAAGTGGAGTTCACAGATCAAAAAAATGTTCCACAGTAAATTGAAAGCATGCATTCGTACTCGGTGTTGCCTTTTTACAGATTTGAGCTGCGTTACCTGCTTGTCTTTATTGAGATGGGTAAGGATCAATGCCATAGTGTGAAACAGGTAACGAAGACCCTTCCCCAGAAAAGTGACATAGTGCGGTTTAAAAGAGTAAAAGAGAAGTTACATTCAGACAACATTAGGTAAATTTGCCTAGTTTTATTATATAATTTGTGCTCTCCACTATTTGCGTTTGTTTTTAATTCTAGGATTGGTGAAATGCCATTGGTTAAAATAATAACTGACTTCCCCAGTGTGCTCCTGATCGTGCTGTGATCAGGGAGTATGGAGGGCACGGGGGTGATATGCAGGGTTGGCTGCAGGGGGTCGGATGGAAAACAGTGAATAGGAGCGTGACTGTCAGATGCTGCCAGCCCCTCCTGATATGGTGCCTTTAGTCAGGAGGGGGAGCACTACAGGTAAGCTCAGCAGGCTGCGAGAAACTGGGGTAACGCTGGAGGGAAATCAGAGCGAGCGATGCATCAAGCACACACTGGAAAATAAACAGGCAAATAAATAAGCCAATCGTCATGGAGATTCAATTTCACAGTGCCAAAGGGATGCTTGAACCTTCTTGCATGTTTTAATTTCAGACTAACTTTTCTTATGCAATGTGCTGTCTTATGTCATTCTAAAATGACAGCTCTGTAAAGCTTATTGAAAAGACAATGCTCCAGATAGAGTCTAACACACGGGGAGGCTGCACTTGCTCGTTCGCCTTAATGCTTAACTTTCATGTCAGAGCTGGTCCAGATCCGGACCAGAGTCAACCGCAGTGTTCTTCCTTGCAAATTAAGCCATTTTGGATTGTCTCAGCATACAATAGACTGGTTTGCATCCTACCTGAGGGAAAGATAACAACGTGTAAGAATAAATAACACCTCCACATCTTCATCTTTCCCAAACTGAACAATAGGGTGCCCCAAGGCCCTGATCTTCAGTCTATTCATGGGTTTCAGTCGCATGACTTATTTGTCGTCACCGCCATCTCCGCTGTTAGATAGTCATGAAAAACATACATTTGTATAACAAGCATAACATTTAAAAAATGAAAAGTTTTGATACTTCAAGAAGACAGAAGTTATGGATTTTAACACTAGAACTCCCAAGGCGTCAATTTGACGTTTTTCAGAATTGTACGTCTAATTACTCTGGTTACGTTGCTCTTTCAGATTCATGGGCTGTTGACTTTTTCTTTAACTTTGTGTATATCTACCCCATATTGAAATTCAACTGAAATAAAAACGAGTTCTAAGTCATTCTTCCTCTTAACTCCCACACCCGTCAATTTGACGGCTCTATTAATAACATTGTAATTTTTCGAAGCGTTGCGTCTCCTATAGTTCTGAACTCTGTCATTGCCAACCAAGGCTACATTACAAAGTATTAAAAGTAACTTTTGCTGGCTGCGCAAACTTATTGGCCACCCATTTTCACAAATAAATTGTTTAAAAAGCATGCAATGTGATTTCCTGGATTTGTATTTTTTTTTACATTCTATCTCTCACGCTTGATGTGTACCAATGATGAAAATTACAAACCTCTCTTATCTTTTTAAATGGGTGAACTTGCACATTTTTAAGTTGCCCAATACTTATTGGCCCCACTGTATTTACAAAACCTATGTTATAATAGTATTTGGCTGGCTTTTTTTTAGGAAGATGGGTCCAGATCAATGAATGAATATGCGTATATTCTCTGTAACAGCGGCTTTGCTATTGCAAACAACACACATCCTCCTCCTCCTCTTCCTCCTTCCTCCGCTGATGATAGTCAACTGCGGCACTCTGAATAATGGTAATATTCATTAAAGCGGCTAATAGACCAATTTTTGCATATTAGAAGAATCATTCTGTTGATTAGGCCATCACCAGAGCGCAACTGTCAAATTGACGGCTTGGGAGTTCTAGTAGTTCTAAAATCCTGGTAGTCCTAGTGTTAATCCTTATCTATAGCAGCGAATCACGGACAACACTTAAAAGCAGCGACAACTTGCCACAACAAACTTTTGCGTACGTTTGCATCTAATCGTCTTCATCTACAAGCCCTCTGCACCAGACAAGACCTCAAAGCTTTAAAGAGCACGGACTTTGTGTCTGATCCTAGAATATAACACCAGGACAGTTGGAAAGTTAAAGGCTCATAAAAACTGTCTGCTAGTAGGCCAACGTTTGTTAGCATAGCCACGCAATAATATGTAAACTAGCATTAGCCAGCTGTTGACTACCTGAAACAAACAGCTCAGCTTCAGTCAGAGTGATATCTGTAAGTCCACTGGTCCCTCCTTACCACAGTAATACATTTCTATACAAACAGGGTCTTTGGGGATGTTGACAGCCCACGATGCAACATGTGACTTTCTTCATCAAGATAGCAGTAGCATCACTTTACTTCTTTACTTCGCACCCATGAATACATAAATGATGTTCCCTGACCCTGTAGTGTCATGCCAAGAGGCTGATAAGAGAAATGTAGACTGTTTCCATGTTTTTCCAAAATCTGGTCAAAACAGTTTTGAAACCTGTTGACTCTTAATATAAATGTGCAACCCTAACCCTAACATTCAGAACAGGAAACTTTGCTAATATACCAAACAGTCATGCTGCACTTCCTCTGAGAGATTTTGTGCCACTGAGCTCACAAAAAAAAACCCTCAATTACCACGCTCCTCCAGAGAGGAGTGCAGTGCCAAATCAGCCTTGTTCTCTGTGGCTGTAAGTCATTGGAATCATTTGCCAACATATTTTGACTTGCACAAGATTTCA
>BJKM01001817.1:0-11276 GCA_015082035.1 Chaenogobius annularis | reverse complement strand
TAACGCATTTTAATGTAAGATGAGAGAACCTTTATCACAAATGAGTGAATGTTCTCTCGAAAAGGACTTGTTTTCTCTATTTTTCGTACTAATTCAGTGCCGTTTCGAAGCCTAAAATTCACGATCAAATGTCGCAGTTTATTCCTCTGATTCTGGAAAAGCGACTGTCCCGGAATACAGTTACTCAAATGATTCTGGATACTCCCTAGACACTAAAATCACTAAAATCAAGCTCAACATGATAATAATTATAAACCGTTCATTGATCAAATAACGAGTCTAAGGATAAAAATAATGTGACAAATGTGCGAAAACTAAAGCTCTGAGACGTCGAGGGAAATAAAAAGTGAATAAAGTTCTACGTAAAAGGCCACAAAACGGCTGTAACTGCGACTTTTGTTGGTGGTAAGATGTCCCTGCCACAGCTGCCCCCGGAGGCGGACGGAAACGGACCTGGCTGCCAGTCGGAAACCTTGGGGTGAAACCTGGACGGCGGTGGAAGACGTAAACGGCTACAGGAGCCAAAACACTCTAGTAAAAGTATAAGTATCTTCATGAAAATACGCTTAAGTAAAAAAATAAATAAAAGTATTTCGCACGGATTTTGAGAAGTAGTACAAAGGTCAAATCTGGATGAAGGATCAGGTTTGTGGCGAGAGGAAGCGACCGAATCGATCGATCATTTAGTTCATCATCGCCATGGTTATTTCAGGCGCTCTCAAACGTCAACGCGAAGTAAGACCAAAGTGGAGTAGAAAGTACAGACGTCAGAAGTAAAGTACGGACTGACCGCAACGTTTGACCGAAGTACTGTACTTTTCCTTGCTACTTTCCACCTGAGGACATGGACTGAGAACATGGACTGCACCTGAAATAAGCACGAAGAAAAGGTCCGAACCAAGTCTACGTCAGGGAAACCAAGTCCAGGGCGTCCAGTTCTAAAACCACCGTGAAGAAAAAAAATACAAATAAATACAAAAGATCCAGAACTTGAGGCTCCGGTTGCAGTTGTGTTTTGGGTTGTCGCGCAAACGGGAACGGTCCGGAGTCTGCGCCTGGTGACTCGTTGCTCGGGACGGGAAATAACGCATCAACTTCAAAATCGACTGTGATTCAACAACAAAGAGAAAAACAGTAAAAAAAAAACTAAAAAAAATTAAAAAAAGAACGAAAAACAGACGAAAGTGAATGGTCTCTGGAGGAGCGGCGCGGGAAACACAAACGTTCCAAGTCGACTTCAAGCCTTTGTCACGTTGGATTTACTCACGGTGCGAAGAGGAACCGCGGCTTCTACTCCATTACTTCAGCATATTACTGAAGTAGAAGTAAAAAAAAAAAAATTTGCAAAAATAGTACTACTTAGCTCTGGTTTTAATACTTTTCCTTCTGCATTGGTAATACTTTGCGTAATACATTTTGAAGTAACTCCATGGAGATGTGATTGCTTTGCCCGGAATATTCCACTGTAATGTTTTAAACTATATCTAGCATTTATTTAATTACAGTCCATTTATTGCTTCTGGAAAAAAAAACTTGGAAAAACATTGCGTTCGTGGTCGCCTCTCCACAGACCCGACCCGTAACTCAGCCGCTCGTCTCTGCTTGACATAGCTGTAATGGAGTTTAATGCCGTACTGTGGAAGGTTCTCGCAGGGGGCATCGAGAAGGTGACGGACCCTCCACCAGAGCGGTCGCAGTTCCCCTTTTCGCTCCGATGGGTTTGTTTACGAGCTGGTTTCGACGGTCCCAAACGTTACATCGACTCTAGACTCCCCGCTTAAGGCCCAAAGTCGACCCCAAACGGGAACAAGCGCTAGAAATGAATGAATGAATGAATGACCTCTCAACAGTTACAGCATTACAGCAGTTTACATCTTTTATTAATTTAAAGAGAGCATAATAACAAACCAGCGGGGGAAGAAGTACTTTTTACTTTGAAGTATTCGAAGTATATTTAAATGATACTTTTAGTGTTGAAAAAGTAAAAGGATTTCCCACATATTTTCTCCAACCATGAGGAAAAGTGACCGAACCGACTGAAACAAAAGCATGTTTCCGTTTCATTTTGTGTGGTTGTGTTGCTTGTATCTCCACAAACCTGACCCGACTGTGCTCGTTTCCATGGAGATGTTCTTACTGAAGTTACCTCTAGTATTCTAATCATGACGACGACAACAACAACAACAACAAAACGGATCTATCTCCACGGGGAAACGGTCTACGGTTCAGTTTGAACTTTCCGTCCCCAGGAGAGCTGCAGGTGGCGAGCCGTGACGACGGGGGAAAGTTACGCGGTGCTGCTTTAAGTACATACTTTTACTTTCTCCAGATTATATCCTGCTTTTGTGTCGTTTGGTGGTTGTGGAAACGCTCTTTGTTCACCTTGAGCGCTGTAAAGTCTGAGCATAAACAGAGCCTCACTCACACGGTCCATATTTTACAAATACTACACAAAGATCAGAAACGTAGAACAACAACTAAGAACAACAACTAAGAACAACAACGAAGAACAACAACGAAGAACAACAACTAAGAACAACAACAACTAAGAACAACAACAACTACGAACAACAACTAAGAACAACTCTAAACCAGTGCAGTTTCTGAAGTAACAATATTTTTGGCCGTCCACCGCTCCTGCTTCTGCACAAAAGAGTCGTAAAAATAGCTTTTACAAATGGGGTTTAGGGTTGGCTTGGAGTCCAAGATAAACAAAGACAAAACAATCTTGTGTCTAAAACTGAGACTAAACAAGGATTAGACCGGGATTAAACCAAGGACTACACCTGGACTCAAAGAACCTCCAACGCCAATATTGGACTACACTTTTACCATCACGTTTGGGACTTTTTCAGAGTGTGGAAGTTTTGAAAAGTGCAAAACGAAAGCGCGATTATAAAACGATAACACGATTATATTGAAGACCACTTTATTCCACGTGATAATGATCCCCCCGTAAACCTGGGCTGGTTTACGGGGTCTTTTTAAGTCTTTTTAACCATGTTTTATATGTCAAAAACACACTTTCTGTCATCCTGTTTACGAGGCCGTCTTCTCTGAGCCTCACAAAACCACCGCACTGTTTTTTAAATGTGTTTTTCATTGTCCTTTCCCACTGTTGACAGCAGAGGGCGCTCCGACGGCTAAATGGAAACAGACGCGTAGTTTGTTTATTATTTATTTATTAACCTTTTATCTGACCAGATAAAAGCCCATTTTCTCTTTGTTTAGTTTAGTATTTCGTCACAGATATTTACACAGATCTCATTTATTAATATGAACGCGGTCATTTTAACGACACAAAGCTGACAAAAAACAAACAAACAAACACTTAATCGTAAAAGAAAGAAGAAGATAGTAACCAACAGAAACATCGGTCAATAAAAGCTAAGCAGAGGAACCAACAGAAATATAGTAATGATTATGAAAGTGTAGTAATGTAGGCCTCGTCTTTGGCGGGACTAGGACTAAACCAGAACTGGGCCACGACTCCAAAGACGGATTTCAAGACTTTTATCTGAGAAAATCTGAGCAAAAGCTTGTAGAGGCGCTCATAATTCAGCAGCTCTGATACAGGCCTAAGAATAGACCCAATACTTCTCCAAACACTAACTTTGGGATCTACACATGATGAATATGTCCTAAAAGAGGCCCAAACAGCTCGGCCCATTATAGAAGAGGCAGCGGGCCGCATTGCGGAGTCACTTTGGCCTGATTTACCGACCGTCTGTTGGTGATCGTGGACTGCAAAGAGCTTCCATTGACTCACTTCGCAAGGCGTGTTCATGCTGCGTTCAAAACGTTCCTCCGGTTCCTCCAGACAGTGTCGCGTCCCTGAATGTACGACAGCGCTCGCTCCGGCCCGCTTCCCCCCGTCTGAACCGCTGAGCTTAAAGCGCTCAGCAACGCGGAGATGTACGCGCTCCAGTTTGCATGTTCTGTCTGTTGTGATGGTCGAACTGTACGAGCGAATTAAGCGGCGTGTATGTCCTATTTGGGGCCGTACGCTGAATGAACGCGGCCCGTTTCATGCTGGATGAGGGTGGGGCTGGGTGTTGCCTAGCACCTCGCGATACGATACGAATCCCGATACGCGGAACTTGAAGCGATACGCCGCTAATATCACAAGATGCTTTAGAATGTCATGTTCTGTCCTCAGTGTCAGAATACGACTGTCCCATGATGAAGTCACGTGTTCAGCTCCTCAGATTCGATGTTTAAGCCAGGCATGTCCAAGCTACGGCCCGGGGGCCAAGTGCGGCCCTCAGACCTTCCTGCTAAGTCGGTCCAAACAACAAAAAGTAGTACTTTTTACTGTAAAATTGGAAAAAATCAAGCATTTTGATGTTATACCAACCTAATATGAATGTTCCAAGTCGTCCAAGACCACTTGATTGCCGGGGTCTCTGTGGCCCGCTGCTCCGTACAAGTTTCAAAATGCGGCCCTCGGTGAAAAACGTTTGGACGCCCCTGGTTTAAGCGTACCGCGATACACGTCTCTGTATCGATGCACGTATTGCCAAGTCACGATATATATCACGATATCGATATCCTGAGCACGGCCCTGGACGAGAGGGAATACTGCGTGTAAATGTAAAACATGTATTATCTGCACGGTGTCGATTATGGCGATACAAACATCTGCTTTTGTGCTGGATGTAATTGTGCGTTGTCGAATGAATGAATGAATGAATGAATAAATAAATGATGCAGGTCCAAATTTTAGCTAGTTTTGGAACTGAAAACGTGTAACTCAAGAGGTCCAACCCGTTTGTGCATAACCTCGTCTCAGCTTCATCTCGCAGGTTCTTGTGGCACGAGATCTCGCCTTCGTTCACTTACGGATCATTTTCGGGGACCACAATCTGAACAGTCGCGGCGTGACGACTGGCAGACGGACAGCCGCGCGAGGGTTAGGCTCACTACATCGCGCGGATTCGTACATGCGGGTGAGGGCCCAGTTTGAACCCACAGCCGTCCCCGCGCTGAAGCCCGTTTCCAAGCACTAACCGGGACAAACTGCAGGAAAAACACAATTATATATATATATAACACAACTGTTTCTCCACAAAATGTCAAACGAATCAATCAAATAAACCTGACCTAGATTGAGAATATTCATGGACAAAGCGTCTTATTGAGGGGAAATCAGACACAGATCAAGGTTATTGTGCACGTCATCGTCTGCGCGGTCCAGAGATCGATTACAACGATCAAAGAATACGACTGCCATTGTTTTTTCCTTGCCACTTAATCCTTGCAGCTCTGTCTGAAACAAATGGGCTTCTTCAAATGTCAGACCCCTCGCAAACGTTAACGCTCGCGGAGTCGTTTGCCGTGCGCGCTTTGAAACCGAAATCCTGCGCGTTTTATACTTTTTGAAGCGGTCAAAAATGTCTGCCTCATCGTTCTAGCCTCAGGACCATTCAGATGTAATGGTTCAGAACAGCCTTATTAGTGGATGCATGTGTCCCCCCCCCTGTCTCCTTCCCCCCTCCCCACCCTGAGTGTTTCTCCCCCCCCGTGCGCTCTTCCCTCCCTTCGCCGCGTTCGCTTTCGTGTTGTTTTTTCGTGCGTGTTTCTCGAGTGCGTGCGAGCCCAGACTAAATGTGTTTCTAATCAGCGGGGTGGGTGGGTGGGTGGTTGGTTGGGTGGGAGGTGGGGGGGTTTGTATGTTTTTGAGTGAGCGAGCGAGCGAGAGGGGAAGCTAAGCGTTCCCATGTGGTGCGTCGTATTCTGGTTCACGTTGTGTCGTTCATTTGCTCACCTCGCTATATCCTCACCTCACCCCCCGTTCAGGGTTTAAGCGCCGGCCGTGCACGTTCTGGGGGGGTTCGGTCCCGGTTCGAGCCCCGACATGGAAGAGCTTCGCGATGTTCACCAACTGTTGTACGTTTTAGGGCTCGTATTTTGATATTCGTAGCGGTTATTTGGACTAAACAGACTCGGAAAAGACCTTTTTTTTTAACCGACGACGCAGCGTTATTGCATCAAAATGTTAAAAAAGAATAAATCATTTCAGATTTTCATTAGTAACACACTTTATTCTTAAATATTCTCTGTTTAAAAGCCACATTTCTACCTTTTACTTGGTTGATAATGTGTGCAAAAAGTCTAAAAAAAGTAGCTGCAGCTCGACTACATTGACTGCAGTATAGTCAGTTAGTAAAGCAATTTACTTCGTACGTTTGCGTTTCAAGTACCACCTAAGCGTTTCTCACACTCTGAGCCCCCCCCGCCCGATAACCAGACAAATCAATCTGTTTGCTTTAGTGGTATACTGTCAATTATTACATAAAGTTTCTTGTTTTAATGATTTTGATGATTTCGACGTGCAAAATCCTCCGAAATGTTCTTAAATTGACTACATCTATTTATCTACTCAAATAATAGTCATGTTATTCAATAGTCAATGTCACCGGCTCATTTCCAAGCGTACGTTAAGATGCTAAGATAAAGCCCACAATATTATGCTTTTGATATTGCAATCTCATTAGTATCGACGTTATTGTTGCTTCAGACAGCTGTAATACTCTTGTGTTTAAGAAGATATACTGTATACTGTAGTACTTAAACCACGACACAAGTACAGAAGATCATAACTGACAATTTATTTACCGTAAACTGCAATACTGACCAGAAACGTAATGGAAGCAGGTCAGTTTACTTCGTTTAAGCGGTCGTTCATTTTCATTTATTGATGATTTGTGAACATGACCCGGAGTCTGAAGTGCATTAGGAAAGGGGCGGGGACAGAGCAGCGGGCGGGGACAGGGGGGTAGGTGAGAACAGGACTTTCCTGTGCTGTTGCGCCTCAGAACCAATCAAAAATATAACTCTTGAGTAAAATAATGACGAGGAAACGCCACTGTAACATGGTTTAAAGTCAGTTTTATGTAATTTGTCCCTTTAAGGCCAGTGGGGGGGGAAAGGATGATGAATGAGGTTCTTAATCCCAGTTCTGACTGAATTTCTCCAACTAAAAGTGTATATATTAGAGAAAATCTTACGCTGCACGTGTGACGTTCGTTATTCTCAGACCAGAATCGTCTACGAGGCTTTCACTTAATATCACGGCTTAAACGGCATTAGAGTGTCAGAGATGTGTGAAATTCGACAATCGCTCTCCTAAAATCCAGCACTGACTTTTTATGCTTTTTCTTTTTTCTTTGGAGGCTCGTAAAGCGCGCCGGTCCGAACACAAACGTGTAAATCATTGTTTTATGAGAAATATCCACTGCACACTTTAATCGCTTCGGAAAGATCGGCGTCGCCAGGAAACGTTGGAGGAGATGGTTGGGGGGGCCGCGATGGAGCCGGCAGACGCGGTTACGGCCCCCGGAACGCCACGCCAAAAACAGACCTGGGAAGGGAAACGCTCCATACTCGAAACTGAAAACACAAAAACGGTTTCTTTCAGGCTTTAGTTTGATCACAACGTGCGTTTTCCTTCTGTCATTTCAGACCTTCACTCCGTCTCCGTCCTGAGTCCCCCGGCCTCGACCAATCAGAGAGCAGCGCTGTCTCCGTCGTCCAATCAGAGAGCGGGGATGCACTCTCCCCCTCCTCGAAGGGCCGTGGTCCGAGAGTTCAGCGGGACCTACGAGAGTCTGCCGGCCCGATCCGTGCAGGTGGGGGAAACCATAGCAACAGCAGCTTCATCAGTGTAAAAGAGTTTTGTAGCAATATTAGTTTCAAATATGAATGAATTACTTTAGATTTAGATGTTTTTAGTTGAAGCAAATGTGTGCTCCAGTGCTTTGTTTTAAGTTATAGTTACAGATATAAACAAAAACAAAAAGAAAACAAATGGTCCGTGTGTAGTGTGTGCCCGTAAACCACAATACAGCGACACACAGAAGGTTCCGTGTGTAGTGTGTTCCCGTAAACCACAATACTCTGAGTATCATGAGTTTACAGTGACACACAGAAGGTTCTGTGTGTAGTGTGTGCCCGTAAAACCACAATACAGTGACACACAGAAGGTTCCGTGTGTAGTGTGTGCCCGTAAAACCACAATACAGTGACACACAGAAGGTTCCGTGTGTAGTGTGTGCCCGTAAAACCACAATACAGTGACACACAAGGTTCCGTGTGTAGTGTGTGCCTGTAAACCACAATACAGTGACACACAGAAGGTTCTGTGTGTAGTGTGTGCCCGTAAACCACAATAGAGGGACACACAGAAGGTTCCGTGTGTAGTGTGTGCCCGTAAAACCACAATACAGTGACACACAGAAGGTTCCGCGTGTAGTGTGTGCCCGTAAACCACAATAGAGGGACACACAGAAGGTTCCGTGTGTAGTGTGTGCCCGTAAACCACAATAGAGGGACACACAGAAGGTCTGTGTGTAGTGTGTGCCCGTAAACCACAATACTCTGAGTATCATGAGTTTACAGAGACACACAGAAGGTCACAGCCACTTTCACTGTTAAGAATGATATTCTTTCACACGTTTGCTTCAATGAGCTTCACTGATTGTGGGAGTGGCTTATATTCATCATCATTTGACACTTTTGACAGAAGCTAAATCAATCTTACGGCTTATGACACACGTGAGTTCATTCAAGCATAGAAACACTCAAGCCCGATCACATTTCTGGAGTTGTTTGTGAAAATGACGTGTAAACATTTAAATCGGATGTGAGTAATTTGGTTTCTTTCTGATCATGGTCAGAATATTTTCTTCAGATTTAGCCATTTTCACTCCAGAAATCTAATAACGTACATCTACAATCTCAAATCTAAATCGACATTGGCGTTCGTCTCGACAACCATTTACAATTCGGTCCGGTTGTTACGACTTGAACCTGCAACCTCTGGGCACATGGCGCATATGAATTGTACTTACGGTGTGCGAACGTTGGAGTGTATTCAGATGTTTGGCAGGTAAAAACCCCCTGGTCGTCCGTGTGCAGGTGTCAGAGTCCCGTGTGGTGGAGTGTCCCAGTATCCAGATCACCACCATCTCTCCAGAGGACGACCCACCGGCGCTGTCGTCCTGGGACATCAGCGCCGGAGCAGGAGGAGGTGAGAGCGCGCACACAAACTCGATATGATGTGGACGAAACGGTACGGGACTCTCGCCTCTGCAGAAGTACAGCAACAACAATATGAAACGAGCCAAAAGTGGGTTTATTATAGATGATGTCGAAATCTCACCTTGATGTGGACTTGGTCCTGGTTTAGTCCTGGTTTAGTTGTCTGTCCTGGTTTAGTCCTGGTCTGCTTCAGATTTACTTTCGGGTTTAGTCCTGGTCTGCTTCAGATTTACTTTCGGGTTTAGTCCTGGTCTGCTTCAGATTTACTTTCGGGTTTAGTCCTGGTCTACCTCAGATTTACTTTCGGGTTTAGTCTGTCTACCTCAGATTTACTTTCGGGTTTAGTCCTGGTCTACCTCAGATTTACTTTCGGGTTTAGTCGCGGTCTTACCTCAGATTTACTTCGGGTTTAGTCCTGGTCTACCTCAGATTTACTTTCGGGTTTAGTCCTGGTCTGCTTCAGATTTACTTTTCGTCTGGTTTAGTCTGGTTCTACCTCAGATTTACTTTCGGGTTTAGTCCTGGTCTGCTTTCAGATTTACTTTCGGGTTTAGTCCTGGTCTACCTCAGATTTACTTTCGGGTTTAGTCCTGGTCTCTCAGATTTACTTTCGGGTTTAGTCCTGGTCTACCTCAGATTTACTTTCGGGTTTAGTCCCGGTCTACCTCAGATTTACTTTCGGGTTTAGTCCTGGTCTACCTCAGATTTACTTTCGGGTTTAGTCCCGGTCTACCTCAGAATTTACTTTCGGGTTTAGTCCTGGTCTGCCTCAAGATTTACTTTCGGGTTAGTCCTGGTTGCCTCAGATTTACTTTCGGGTTTAGTCCTGGTCTACCTCAGATTACTTTCGATTTTAGTCCTGTCTACCTCAGATTTACTTTCAGGTTTAGTCCCCGGTCTACCTCAGATTTACTTTCGGGTTTAGTCCTGGTCTACCTCAGATTTACTTTCGGGTTTAGTCCTGGTCTGCTTCAGATTTACTTTCGGGTTTAGTCCTGGTCTTTAGTTCCAGTTTTGATGTGAATATGAAACACATTTCTGTCATCAAAAGCATTTATGATGTCATTTCTGTCCCTTTTTATGAACACATTCAAATAAATGCACAACACAAACATAAAATATTAACAGAAGAAAAACCGTGTGGCCAAATTTGTGACTTGATTAGAGCTGCAACCACTATTAAAAACAAATTAAAAATCATAGTTGTATTTTGATCATCCTTGTCTGAACCATAGACTTTTAAAACTTTAGAAAATCTCAGTCTACAATAAAAATAATCGTTTGACAAGTCGACTAATTACTGACTAATCGATACTAAAATAATCGTTAGTTGCAGCCCTACAAGTCTTTAAACTTATTGTGTCATTTTACATTTTTATTTCGAATCAGCTCTTTGATGTTTGACCACAAACGACGTACTCGAGCTTCAAATCGACATTCACATCATCTAAATTTCGATATATTGCGAGAACCGTCGCTAAAATGTGCAATGCTAATGTTCAAAAAGCCTCAGATGAGACTTTTAAAGCTCCGTGACTAACACGACGCGAGCCCTGGCGAGTAAAAACGCTGCTCGAACCATTTCCCTCAGACCGAGAATGACCTTGTGACCTATAAAAACCGTGTCTGGACGACTTCCTCTGAAACGCTTCTTCTCACCTGGCGGTTCCTCCCTCAGTGTGGGACAGAGAGCGCCTGTACCTGCCTCTCCTCGACCCGTTCTCCTACAGAGACCGCAGCCCCGGCTCGCTCAGCCCGAGCCCCGCCTCCAGCCCGTCGTCTCGGGGATGGCTCAGCCCCGCCTCCAGCTGCGACTCGCTCTCTGTGGAGGACGAGGAGCTCAACGAGGCCACGGTGAACTTCGGCCTGTCCCCGTCGTCCAGACCCACGTCTCCGGGAGGAAAGAAGAGAAGGAACAGCCCCCTGGCATCGCCCTGCACGTCCAGAAGGGGGAGCTACTCTGAGGACACGCAGGGGGAGGTGGGTGGAGTCTCCGGACATAAGTGGTCTCCATAACACTGTTTCACGTGTTTGTCACACTTGTTGGACCCTCAATCGTTATTCAGTCCTCATATCATTCATTCATTCTCTAGCGCTTCTTCCCGCGGGGTCATAGGTCATATCACAGTGACTTTGGGCCTTAGTTGTATTAAAACAAATGTGTATGTTTTAAGTATGTAAATAATATAAGTACTCCAGATGTTTCTGTCTCATTTTGAGGTCATTTTTAATCG
>BJKM01001816.1:10000-11322 GCA_015082035.1 Chaenogobius annularis | reverse complement strand
TGGACTGAATCACATCCACACGGAGACTAGACGGCGATGGTTTCTAGAATGTTTCTTGAAATGTGCATCCATATCCTGAAAACGTTGTAATACCATGCCAGGCTCCTTGGTGGCGCTGTTGAAAAGTAACCCACGTGCAGTACACAGACTCTACGGCTCGTTGTTGTTGTTGTTGTTGTTGTTTGTTTGGTGTCGTTAAGTCGAGCAATGACGGGACCTTCACAAAAATGTGGATTTGGCGTTGCCATGGTGACGCCTGTTTCCTTTGTGTGGGCGGGGCCTGACTGTGATGTCGTAATGTTTAAAGTCCATGACAGGTTTTTACGATTGTCTAATGTTGACTTTATTTAAACCTATTTAAACCTTATTTAAACGATCGTTTGACAGCGACCGAGCAGGAGAAAAGACGGAAAAATGACAGGAAGTGACATCACACAAAGAACACTTTTTTTTGTCTCTCGAAACATGAATTCAACCAAATAAAAAAGTCACTCATATATTTTCATTTGTAAATTAAAACAACTGAGTTTTGGCCCAGTGTTTTCTGGGAAATTTCCCACTGTGATGTCATCAATTACAAACAGGAAGTAAAAGTATAAACCTGCAAAATTCTCAATTTTTAATCTTATTTGCGTTTTAGTTCAATGAGTGTCGACCTGTAGGGGGCGAATGTATTTTTATTTAATTTTATTAACTTATTTATTTTTTAATATTTTTTATGGTTTTTTTACATTTCTTTTATTCCTTTTCTTTATTTGTCTGAAGCTGGACACACGGCCCGGTTTGGTTTGCGGGGCCGGTGGTCACTGCACACCATAATCAAAACCCATCCAGGAAAGCACATCGGAACAGGAGGGGCTTACAGGAGGCGGCTTACAGGAGGCGGAGCTTACGGAGGCGGAGCTTACAGGAGGCCTTACAGGAGGCGGACTCTCACAGGAGGTGGAGCTTTTCACTTTCAAACCGGATCAAGTCGAGCGCTGAATGTGAAACGTTTTCAATGGAGGCAAAGACGGGGGACATTCATTAAAGTCAAATGTGATTGTGCATGTGACGAATCCTGTTCACGGAGCCGTAAGGATCCAAAGCGGAGCGGCGTCAGTCTCTTCCTCTGTGCACACGGCGGCGCTCGTCCCGTAGGCGGCGCTCGTCCCGTAGGCGGCGCTCGTCCCGTAGGCGCCCTCCCGTAGGCGGCGCCCGTCCCTTAGGCGCGCCCGTCCCTAGGCGGGCCCGTCCCTTAGCGGCGCCCGGGCGGTCCCTTAGGCGGCGCCCGTCCCGTAGGCGGCGCTCGCCCGTAGGCGGCGCTCGCCCCGTAGGCGGCG
>BJKM01001816.1:0-5000 GCA_015082035.1 Chaenogobius annularis | reverse complement strand
CATGGACACAGTCGGTGGATACCGGCAGCTCTGCTGCTGCCACATTCAGGGGGCGGGGCTCTGCTGCTGCCACACACTATGGGGGCGGGGCTCTGTTTTAGTTTCAGTCATTTATTCCGTTGTGTTCAGCTCAACGCGAGTCACAAACGCCTCTTCTTAAAGCCACAGTACGTCATTTTTTTCCAAACGATAAACAAAAGCAGCTTTTGTTCATTCACGTCCTGTTTTCCCTCTTCTCTTCATCACAATCCGCTCCTCGATTGGTGCAAAACTCTCATTTACACCTTTGATCTCACCAAATAAACATGTTCAGAGACAAAAGGTGTGTGCAGCGTGTTGCCGTAGTAACAGACCAGCTTCTGACTTTGAATTGGATGTTTTCATCGTGGTTTCCTGAAGCGATCTCCAAACGTGGAGCTCCAGAAGTCTTGACAAACTGATTTTGGAAAAGAAACAAACGTCATTGTGGTGTTTTTTGGACATAATTTAAGATTACGGTTCGGTTCATGTTTTTCAACGTTCAGAAGCTCTAACATCTGAGAAGAGTCTCAGATGTCTAAACAAACTCGTGATTTTCCAACGTCCGCTCATAAACCTCTTCATTAAATCTGATTTCCACATCTTTGTGAAGCTTCTCGTACGAGGATCACCTGAGCGCTAACAGCTAACTCCCTGTGCTAACTCCCTGTGCTAACTCATCCCTGTGCTAACTCCTGTGTAACTCCCTGTGCTAACTCTCCCTGTGCTAACTCATCCTGTGCTAACATCCCTGTGCTAACTCATCCCTGTGCTAACTCCTGTGCTAACTCGCTGTGCTAACTCATCCCTGTGCTAACTCATCCCTGAGCTAACTCCGTGTGCTAACTCCGTGTGCTAACTCCGTGTGCTAACTCCCTGTGCTAACTCCCTGTGCTAACTCATCCCTGTGCTAACTCCCTGTGCTAACTCCCTGTGCTAACTCCCTGTGCTAACACCAGGATCAAAGGCTCAGGTTTAATTAGCGCTAACACGCAGGCGCTAACGAGGAGCAAAGCCTCATGGGAACTCTCAGATCCTTACTCACAAAGAACTGGACCAGAACTGGTCCTGGTTTAGACCTGGTTTAGTCCTTGTTTAATCCTAGTTTAGACCTTTAGACCTGGTTTAGTTCCTGGTTTAGCACTGGTTTAGTCCTGGTTTTTTGACCTGGTTTAGTCCTGGTTTTGACCTGGTTTAGTCACGGTTTTGACCTGGTTTTGTCCTGGTTTTGACCTGGTTTAGTCCTGGTTTAGTCCTGGTTTAGTCCTGGTTTAGTCCTGGTTTTTGACCTGGTTCAGTCCTGGTTTAGTCTGGTTTAGTCCTGGTTTTGACCTGGTTTAGTCCTGGTTTTAGTCCTGGTTTTGACCTGGTTTTGACCTGGTTTTTGACCTGGTTTGGTCCTGGTTTAGACCTGGTTTAGTCCTGGTTTGACCTGGTTTTAGTCCTGGTTTAGTCCTGGTTTTAGTCCTGGTTTTGACCTGGTTTACCTGGTTTAGTCCTGGTTTAGTCCTGGTTTAGTCCTAGTTTTGTCCTGGTTTTGTCCTGTTTTAGTCCTGTTTTAGTCCTGGTTTTACCTGGTTTAGTCTGTTTTAGTCCTGTTTAGTCCTGGTTTAGTCCTGGTTTAGTCTGGTTTAGTCTGGTTTTGTACCTGGTTTAGTCCTGGTTTAGTCCTGGTTTAGTCCTGGTTTTGACCTGGTTTAGTTCCTGGTTTAGTCTGAGACCTGGTTTTGACCTGGTTTTAGTCCTGGTTTTGACCTGTTTGTCCTTTTTAGTCCTTTCCTGTTTTTTTGGTTAGTCCTGTTTCCTGGTTTTGTCCTGTTTTAGTCCTGTTTTAGTCCTGGTTTTGTCCTGGTTTTGTCTGTTTAGTCCTGGTTTAGTCTGGTTTTGACCTGGTTTGACCTGGTTTAGTCAGTCCTGGTTTAGTAGTCTGGTTTAGTCCTGGTTTTACCTGTTTAGTTTTGACCTGGTTTAGTCCTGGTTTTGACCTGGTTTTAGTCCTGGTTTTTGACCTAGTTTTATTCTGGTTAGTCCTGTTTAGTCCCTGGTTTAGTCCTGGTTTTGACCTGGTTTAGTCCTGGTTTAGTCCTGTTTTAGTCCTGGTTTAGTCCTGGTTTAGTCCTGGTTAGTCTGGTTTTGACCTGGTTTAGTCCTGGTTTAGACCTGGTTTTGACCTGGTTTAGTCCTGGTTTTGACCTGGTTTAGTCCTGTTTTAGTCCTGGTTTAGACTGGTTTTGACCTGGTTCAGTCTGGTTTTGACCTGTTTAGTCCTGGTTTAGTCCTGTTTTAGTCCTGGTTTTGTCCTGGTTTTGTCCTGTTTTAGTCCTGGTTTAGTCCTGGTTTTGACCTGGTTTTTGACCTGGTTTAGTCAGTCCTGGTTTAGTCAGTCCTGGTTTAGTCCTGGTTTTGACCTGGTTTTAGTCTGTTTTCCTGGTTTAGACCTGGTTTGACCTGGTTTAGTCTGGTTTTGACCTAGTTTATTCTGGTTTAGTCCTGTTTTAGTCCTGGTTTAGTCTGGTTTTGACCTGGTTTAGTCCTGGTTTTGACCTAGTTTATTCTGGTTTAGTCCTGGTTTAGTCCTGGTTTAGTCCTGGTTTAGTCCTGGTTTAGTCCTGTTTTAGTCCTGGTTTAGTCCTGGTTTAGTCCTGTTTTAGTCCTGGTTTTGTCCTGGTTTAAGATAAGATCACCTTTATTTGTCCCACAATGGGGAAATTCCAGTGGTTTTAGACCTGATTTACCCCTGGTTTGGAACCTGGTCTAGACGTTGCTCTGACTTGGTTTAGAGCCTAAGACGTGCTAAGTGGCTCAGGTCTTGGACTTGGACTCGGACTTGAGACGTGCTAAAGTGGCTCAGGTCTTGGACTTGGACTCGGACTTGAGACGTGCTAAAGTGGCTCAGGTCTTGGACTTGGACTTGGACTCGGGACGTGCTAAAGGCTCAGACCTTCTGGAGATAAGGACCTGACTTCATACGTTAGCTTGCTGTTAGCCGCTCGTTCCGTTGTTAGCTGTCACTGAAGTGGAATGACTCGTGTTAGCTTGTTAGCGTCTGTTAGCATTAGTTAGCGTCTGATCTACCGCTCGAGGAGCCGCAGATGTTTCCACTTCACATGAAACGTTCTCTTTGTCTCTTCACGTTTCACTCAAACTAACGCCGCGTTTATATTTCAGATGATTATAATCGCAGCGTTATGACCCGCGTGAACCGCTCTGTGGTGGTCAAGACCACGCCGACCCCGCGGCCGACTCCCCTCGCTCACAGCACATTGGACCAGATGATGAAATATCGCCACATTTCCACCTTCTAAATAGAGAATATTTACAAAATAAAGTGTGTTATTGATGGAAATGTGAAAGTTTTTTTTCTATTTTGACATTTTGGTTTAATAATGTGTCTAAATATTAGGATTATATATATTTTTACAATGAGTTAATTCATCGTTGCAGCACTTAAGTCGTGTTTATGCTTTTATGTTTGTCCGCTGGTTTAGCACTATTATTTACGGATTAACACTTCACACGGTCTTTATCATTCTTCTGACGGGGAAACAAATAAATACACTTTAGAAAGCTCTAAATGATGCGTTTTGTTCACCTCATTCCTGAAGCAGATCCAGTTTTCATCTCCAGGGGGCGCATCGGAGAACTCGGCACGTATTATTTATCATAATTCATGATTTCACTGGTTTTTTTGGCCCAAAAAATGACGCGCAAAATTGCACTATTTTAAGAATCGTGAAGAATGGAATCGTAGGTCCTGAAGGAACGAACCGAGCAGGAAGTGGAGCTCCGCATTTTGAAGGCAACAGGAACGAGCCGAGCCCGTTGTGAAAACATGGATTCTAGTTTTGAACTCAACGCTACTTCCTGTCATTTTGGATTTGATTTAAGTCGGTTTAATCCCTCCCTTTTATTTGATTGACTTTTTAACCGAAATGCCACTTAATGTAAAGAGGAGACGCAGAGGAGACGCAGAGGAGACAGAGGAGACGAGAGAGAGGAGACGCAGAGGAGACGCAGACGCAGAGGAAACGGCGAGTCTTTAAAGAGTCCAGGCCAAGTCTGACTCAGAGCCACAGAATATGAACACGCCCTGAACACGCCCTGATCACGCCCTGAACACGCCCTGAACACGTCTTGAACACGTCCTGAACACGTCCCGAATACTCTCTGAACACGCTCTGATTCTGAACACGCTCTGATCACGCCTGAACACTGAACACGTCCTGAACACGTCCGAATACTCTCTGAAACGCTCTGAACACGCTCTGAACACGCTCTGAACACGCTCTGAACACGCTGAACACTGAACACGCCCTGAAGTCCAAATACGCTCTGAAAACGTCCCAATACGCTCTGAACACGCTCTGAACACGTCCCAAATACGCTCTGAACACGCTCTGCACTGAACACGCCTGAACACGCTCTGAACACGCCTGAACACTGAACACGCCCTGAACCTGAACACGCCTGACACGCCTGACACTCTGAACACCTGAACACGCTGAACACGCTCTGAACACGCTCTGAACACGTCCTGAACACGTCCTGAACACGCTCAACACACGCTCTGAACACGCTCTGAACACGCCCTGAACACGCTCTGAACATCTCACGCTCTGAACACGCTCCTGAACACGCTGACACGCCTGAACACTCCGAACACGCTCTGAACACGCCCTGAAACTCCTGAACACGTCCTGAAACACGCTCTGGACACGCTCTCTGACACGCTCTGACACGCTCTGGCACGCTCTGGACACGCTCTGGACACTGAACACGTCCTGTCCTAAACACGCTCTGACGCTCTGACACGCCCTGAACACGCTCTGAACACGCCCTGAACACCCTGAACACGCCCTGAACCACCCTGAACACGCTCTACACACCCTGGACACGCCCTGGACACACCCTGGACACGCCCTGGACACGCTCACCTCTGAACACGCCTGAACACGCCTGAACACGTGACACGCCCTGAACAC
>BJKM01001815.1:0-11332 GCA_015082035.1 Chaenogobius annularis | reverse complement strand
TGTATCGCTTTTCAAATGTTATTATGACAGGTCTAGTAAAGATTACTATTGCTGGTGGTGTTTGCCATGTTTTATCTTAAAGCTAAATCTATCCAAAGTACAAATTACAACCACCAAGTCACCAATGTATGTTTTCGAATTGCAGGGAGAATACTCAAAATAAGCTTAACAGATACACAAGATGGTGGCGTTGCATTTCCCTGCAGAAACTGTTCAGATGTACAGCCTGTTGAGAGTGTTTTGTCTCGTACCTGGTTCACATCCGCAGACAGTCCCTGTGGAGTCCAGACCAGGGCCAGCAGACACAGCACGATCACGCACTTCTCCATTGTGCAGCTTTCTATCCCAGTTTCCTCTCAAGCCTTTATACCTATGTTTTACACCCACTCATGAAAGTGGGCACATGACACTGAACTTTAGAGTCAAATAGAACTTATCGAAAACATTAGGTTATGCAAATATGACCTGTCAGAAATTCTCATTAGCCTTATCTGTTTTACATTTCCAACTCGCCAACACACGTACCATCATACATTTCATACCCAGACACTGGAGACAGCGTATGTGTGTTAGTATGGCCAAAATTGCATTTTAATCTCCCCGATCACAATTTAAAAATTAGGCATCTTATGTGTAGAAATGGCCAAAATATATGTTTATAGAAATATTCAAAAACATTGCTTAATCAGCTTCTGTCTGATTCTCTAACCTTCTGTTGGTTAAATCCACAATCTGGAACACTCAAAAGAAACAAGGATGTGGCTGTTTGCTACAGGTGTTCCAATCAATGACAACAGTAGAGGGTGCTCCAGGAAAACAAGGATACAAACATTTAAATACCTCCAAAACGTACGAGTCGCACAGGGGAAGTACAATAAAAAGCCTTTATTTAAATGGCCACGCCATTTAAACGGCTTACAATAAAATCATAACACTGTGGCATGGCTGTGAACTTAAATAGAAACCACCAATAGCTGATAAATGAGCTGGTTAGGTGGAGCCCAACAGATGTGCAAGGTACATGGCACAAAAAAAGGGAATAAAGGAGTAAGAATAGCAATTGTTCATATATATGGAATAATAACATAAAAAACCCCACATACATTTATACATAAAAAAAAACTTGATGAATCAAAGTACTGTTGACATGCTTTTCATTTTTTTTATTCTGGAACGCCCACTGAGGCAATGGCTGTAGATTTTGCGCATTATTCAAAAATAAATTGCCCATATTTGGATATACATCCAAAAATTGGATAGAGCCGAGTTAAATAGGCACGGCAAGTTTATTTGTAGAGCACAATTCGTACACAAGGCAATTCAAAGTGCTTCACACAACAGGAAAAAATGCATTAAAATCACAAAGACATGAGAGAAATCACAAAATCTTAATTTAAAAGTGCCATTTTCAGGCTATCCGTCAAATAGTTCAAGACATAAAAGAGAAGAGTGCAAAGAAAAGCATTTCAGTCATATGCACAGCCAAACAAAACAGTTTTTAGCTTAGATTTGGACAATGCCAGAGTAGAGGCCTGTCTCACATCCTCAGGTAGACTGCATAAATTTTAGCTGCATAAAACTGAAACGCAGATTCCCCATGTTTAGTCCTGACTCTGGGCACCAGCAGGAGGCCGGTCCCTGAGGTCCTCAGAGTCCGAGATGGTTCATATGGCACTAACATGGCCGAGATGTACTTTGGTGCTAGGCCATGGAGAGACTTGTATACAAGCAGAGCTGCTTTGAAGTCTCTTCTCTGAGCCACAGGGAGCCAGTGCAGAGACCTGAGCACAGGACTAATGTGGTCATACTTCCTGGTTCTAGTCAGGACCCGAGCAGCAGCGTTCTGGATGTACTGCAGCTGTTTTACAGCTCGTTTGGAGAGGCCAGTGAGCAGGCCGTTACAGTAGTCTAATCCAGTGATTTTCAACCTGTGTGCCACGGCACACTACTGTACCGTGAGAGATTGTCAGGTGTGCTGCGGGAAATTATCCAATTTGCAAACAATAAGCCATTGCCGAGTGTCTGTGCTATAATAAAGTGAGTGTTAGAGTAATACTCTTCTATGTCACTGGGAGGCAGCAGATGGCTAATTGTCTGTAAAAAGATAATAGAATTAGAGCTGCACGTGACAGGTGACATCTATGCAGGTAGCAGTGATGGAGAAGTTTTTGAGGAGAGGAAACGTCAATTCCAAACCGGGCCCTGGACAAAATTCTGACCTAGATGCAGGCCCTAGAATGAGTGGTGGACGAAAGAAAAAATACAAGATGGTGGGCTCAAGGAAATACAGCGAAAGCTATCTTTCATTCGGATTTACTTTCACTAGGGATGCCGTATCACCGTTATGCTTGGTGTGTGGAGAGAAGCAATCTAACAGCGTCATGGTGCCAAGCAAGCTTAAACGCCATCTACAAACGAAACACCCGTCCCTTCAAAAACAAGCCAATAGACTATTTTTTAAGCTTACAGGAAAACACACGTGTGCATGAGCTGCGAGAGAAAACTTAAAGTATTTCTGACAAATGAGAGGGCTGATTACTCAAAGCTGCTTGCAACTGATGACTGGTGTGGAAAAGCTGGCATACCATGGATGCAAGACCGAAATGAAAACCTGCTTATAAGCACTGATAAAGTAAAGGAATTTCATTTAAAGGTGCGGCTCTGGCAACAACATGTGCAGCGTGGCAACCTCGAGATGTTCCCACTCACCGAGAAGCGGCATGATGTCAACACTGCTACACTGCGAGGTGATAGGCAAACATTTGAAAACTCTTGAGGAGAAGTTTTTGGTTGCTGCCAAGGAGTTCCCCATTCTGGCCAACAAAGCCATTTCAATATTGCTCCCATTTTCCACGACATATTTGTGTGAGCTGAGCTTTTCAAGCCTGACTGTGATAAAAAACTAAAAGACAGAGAGACTGAGAGCAGTTGAGGAAGAGTTTCGTGCGTGTCGTTCTTCCATTCCTGCCAGGATATCAGCTTTGTGTTCATCTAAACAGGCCCAGGGTTCACACTGAGTGAGTATAAACACATTTAGAAACTGTTACTAACTATACTTTATTATATATACTGTGTTAGGCTATAGACTCTATATGACACTCTATAGTATAGAGTGTATTTTTGTTGATGGTGTGCCCCTGGATTTTGTCAATGTAAAAAATGTGCCGTGGCTCAAAAAAGGTTGAAAAAAACTGGTCTAATCTACTAGAGACAAACGCATGGAAAAGTCTCTCCAGGTCTGGTTTAGACACTATAGTTTTGATTTTGGCAATGTTTTTTAGATGGTAAAAAGCTGCTGATGTTATTGATCTGACGTGGCTGTTAAAATTCAAGTCTGAGTCCATTATTACCCCAGATTTCTAACTTGATTTGTAGGTTTTAGAGCGAGACTCTGGAGGTGACTGTTAACACTTTCTCTTTGTTTCTGTGGGCCAAAGACGATGATTTCAGTTCGATGAGTTCAAGCTGGAGAAAGTTGTTTTGCATCCACACACTGATCTGTTGGATGCAGTGACGGAGTGAATCCACTGGTCCATATTCACCTGTCGTCAGTGAAACATAGATCTGAGTGTCGTCTGCGTAATTGTGATAGGACACATTCTCGCTGCGTATCAACTGACCTAACGGCAGCATGTAGAGGTTGAATAGAAGGGGTCCCATGATTGACTCTTGGGGCCCCCCACAGGTCAGGGGCATCTGGTCTGAGAAACAGTTACCAATTTTGACAAAGTTCTTCCTGTCTTCCAGATAGGACTTTAACCAGTTTAGGCCAGTGCCTGTGATGCCCATCCAGTCCTCTAGTCTCTGTAAAAGTATCCCATGATCGACAGTGTCAAAAGCAGCACTCAATTTTGTTACATCTAAGACTGAGGCTTT
Organism: Chaenogobius annularis; assembly: GCA_015082035.1. Classification (NCBI taxonomy): domain Eukaryota; kingdom Metazoa; phylum Chordata; class Actinopteri; order Gobiiformes; family Gobiidae; genus Chaenogobius; species Chaenogobius annularis. Next base: position 7,456 of record BJKM01001815.1, on the reverse strand, counting down.
GCCCGCGTCAGTGTTCAGGTGGATGTAATTTGTTACCTTGACAAGAGCAGTCTCAGTGCTGTGATGAGGTCTAAAACCTGACTGGAAAACATCAAATGAGTTGTTTATTAAGAGGAAATCAGTGAGCTGTTGGTAAACAACCTTTTCAAGGACTTTGCCCCAAAATGGCAGATTAGAGATGGGCCGGTAATGACTCAGTACTGCGGCATCAAAGACTGCTCTTCTTTAGGAGAGGCTTTATGACCGCAGTTTTCAAAAGACATTGGGAATGTTCCAGATTGAAGCGACATGTTAACTATTTGAGTGAGTGGTGCTAACAAACTGTTCAGCACAGACTTTAGAAATCTGGTGGGTAACACATCGAGGCAGCATGTAGATGAACTCAGGCTGGTGATGATCTCCTGGACAGTTTTGTCAGTTACAGGTGCAAAGTGAGTCAGCTCTAAGTGTGTAGGTGGTTTGAGGGTTATTTTTTGCATTGTGGAATTTATAGCACTTAAACGGCACTTCTAACGGCAGCTGAGCTGGAGGGTTTGGTCATCTGTTTACTGTGGCAAACAGGACACGCGAGTTGTTACTGCAGCTTCCAATGATATCAGAAAAATATCCTTCCCTAGTTCTACATAAAATAAGGTTGTACATGTACAACTTCTCTCTGTAAATCTCTTTCTGAACCTGGAGCTTTGACTTTCGCCATTTTCGTTCGGCCCGGCGGCACTCCCTTTTCTGTGCCCTGACCGAATCACCATTTCTCCATGGCGCCTTCTGCTTATTTTTAACAATTTTAGCCTTCATAGGGGCAATGGTGTCGAACATTCAAAACATTAGATGTAACAGAGTTCAACAAATCATTTACATTAGAACATGAGACATTTTCAAAGTTAATAATTTCCATAAACTGTTTTCCCGTGCTGTCATTTATGTGTCTCCTCCGAACAACTGCAGGACCAGCTGGTGGTTTGGGAAAAACAGACAGGTCAAAGGAGACACAGAAATGATCAGACACAGCAACATTGACCACATTGACGTTTGAAATATTAACCCCCTTTGTAATTAGAAGATCTAGAGTGTGCCCTCTTCTGTGGGTGGGGCCACTCACGTGCTGAGTAAGACCGAAAGTTTCAAGGACAGCATGAAGCTCTTTAGCGTTTCTGTCACAGATATTATCAACATGAACGTTGAAAACACCTGTTATGACCAAACCATCAAAGTCTGTGCATACGACTGAAAGCATCTCAGTAAAACCATCAATAAAACTTTGGCAGTGCTGAGGAGGCTTGTATAAAACAATGAAGAGAATGGATGGTCTCTTTAGCTCAGTTTTAAAGGATACGTACTCAAATGTTGAAAACACCCCAAAGGATAACCTGTGGGTAACTATTTCATCTCTAACAAAAGCACACACAGCTCCTCCCTTTTTGTTTTCCCGTGTTTCAGATTCAAACATAAAGTTGGGTGGAGCAGATTCTATTTGAACAAAATTTCCTGTGTTTTTGTCAAGCCATGTTTCAGTTAAAAACATAAAATCAAGATTATAAGAAGAAATAAAATGATTAATTACGAATGATTTGTTACATAAGGATCTGACATTTAGCACAGCAAGTTTCAGACTAGTTTCAGTCGGACTGGGCGTTATCTTTTTACAGGGAATTTGAATCAAATTTCTTAGATTGGGCAGTCTGACTCGCATTTTGTTTTCCCATCTGTGTGATGTTACTACAGAAATAGCACTAGGGGAGGCTGTTTTGGTTTGATTTTTATTATGACTATAAGTCCCGGCAACGCTGAGACCCATTGCATCTTAGCTATGGGAGATACTAAAATGAAGCAAATAGCCTTGTTTCATTTTGTTGGACTATTAGATAAACAAATTTTGATTGTGGATAGCTTATAAATGAGTAAACTAAATGTCACTGAAAATTGGCGTAAAAAACAAAACGGTGTGGTGCTGTGTAGGTGTGTGTGTAGGTGCTACTTTAAGGGCTGATGTTTATGTTTCTCCAGGAGAAAAATGCAGAAAACAGCCTTTGGAGTGACTGTCCCATATAATTGAGAAAGGAACTGACTCATTTTAAGCTGTAAGTGATGTTGTAATAAGGGTTATTTACTTTTGTATACAATTGAAGTGTGTGAAAATGTTTCTCTGGTTAGATTACAACAATACGTAATATTTCTTCAACAAGATCCCACACATAAAATATTGCACAAATCTGGTATTTTAAAGGATAGACAAAAGAAAGACAAAAAAAGAAATAATATCTTAAGGAACAGTGCAAGAAACACAAATAGTTATATCATTAAAAAAAAATCCTTTCTTTCAATCAACTTTTGGCTGGAACCGATACGTTTACATTAAAGTAAGAGTACTGTTTCTTCAAACTAAATATTACTCAAGCAGGAGTAAATGAGTCCAAAATCTACTATAAGAAGTAAAATTTCTTAAAATAGTTAAAAAGGTAAATGCAATTGAGTAAAAGGGAAAAGCACATGAAGCCAGAAGAGGGCGCTGTTGCTCAGGATTACTCAGTCTGTCCTGCCATGACGTTACAGCACTCATGGGGGAATTACTTTTAAAGATGTGAGCAAGTTAATTTTACTCAATTCTCTTCTTCTCAAGCAATTGTTTCTGGGCAGAAGAAATATGACTCACATAGCGGTGTAAAAATCAGTAAATAGACATGCATGTTCTTTCTCGTTTGCTAAGGAGCCAGGCTTCCTGCTTTTAGTTCCCAGAGTTCCCGGCGGCTGGCAGGAGAATGCTGGGAATATCCGGAAAGGAAGGAGAAGTGACATCACAGCGGTGACCTTCCGCACCGGGCCATATCACCTGGTGCTGCTGGGTCCGGCCTCCGACAGAGGAGCGCTGGGAGCATGTTCCCATGAAGACACAGAGGAAGCCATAACTGAGCTGCTGAAGCACAAAGCTTTCCAATACCTTTCCAAGAGAAAGGCCGAGGTAAACATGGCTCCACGCTGCTCCCATAGTCAGATAAGAGCCCAGTCCAACTCACTCTCAAAAATGAAGCAGCAATAAACCAGTTTCCACACTTTTTAGAGGACAATATTCCTTTAGGAACAGTAGAGTCCAGACCACAACAAGACTCTCAGATGAAACAAGGCTGCATTTATTGGACTCATTTGTCTCTGTGGGACTGTACTTTGTTGTGGACTAGAAATAGGTTGTAATATATAGAATGTAACGTAAATATAAAATGGCATCATCTCTGCTTGTGCAATCCATAACTAAATATGTGAAATGTGAGAAAATGGCACTTTTGCACAGTTATCAACTTTTGAGTATAACAAAGCATAGAGACCAAAGCTGAACGTGATTTCAATCACCCACCTTGTCAGCTCTGTCAGTAGAAAGGTAAAGCTATTTTATTACACATAGAATAATTTGCTAAAGCTATTATGCATGTTTTATTTCAAGGTTAGAACAAGGTATACAACGTTTTGGATTTTTCTTGCTCATGCTTTCGTGCTTGAGGAAAGGAAACCGAGTGTGTGGTTGGGACGTCATTGTATGAGATGACAAAAGAAGAAGGGATTCTCTGGTCAGCTGCTGCTGCTTCTGCCACTATTGTCCCATCACCCCTCCCTCTCTGTTGTGTTGGACATCACTTTCTTTCCTTTTCCAAGTTCAACTCTGATTACACGACCTACCAACTGGCAGCTCCCACCCTTATCCCCCTCCTCCCGTAACCCAGCTGTGTCATCTGACCGTTTTCACTGACTCTGAGATACAAAAGATTTTTTTTAATCTATCTATATCTGTATATACAAATAAAAAATCCAGACCCTAATAAAGATGGCAGTGAGTCAGATCATCTGAAACTCTGGACAACGACTCGCAGCACGCTCTGCACAGGGACTATGAGATGATGCCCTCCGGACGGCGCTTCAGGGCAATCAAGACACACAACAAATTGTTTCAAGCACGCGTTCCTCCCAACGTCAGTTACTCTTAAATAAATAATGAGTGTGTGTGTGTGTGTGTGTATATATGTGTATATGTATATATATATATATATATATATATATATAGTTGACAGGGGAAATACTCCAAACCAGCATGTGAGTGCAATGAATGCAGCTCCATTCTTCCCTTTGTGGTGAGTGTAGTCTATGTATTCCCCTCACGTAATTGTAAAAGGTGCTGAGCTCTGCAGTGTCCTGTGTCTCCCTCTGCTTCTGTGGATCAATTCACTATGTTATCTACAACTTGTGATAATATGCTAAATTGTGTTGATGGTTAAATCAAACCTTTTCTATTTGGTTGTCTTTAAAGCACACACATGTGGGTCTCTAAATAAGGACATAATGGAGCACTGCAGAGTGTGTGGCAGGCGTACAGCTCTCATTGACCTCTCTGTGACACACAGCACACATAAGGCCACTCTGTGACACTCATAGACAGACTCTCTGAAAGGAGAGGGCACATTCCTTTCCCCAGGTGGCAGAAGCCAGGGTCAGATCAATGGCCTATGGGCTCACTCCAGTGACCAGCCATCATTGACCCCCAGCGAGTGTCAGCTCCTTGTTGCACAGAAGCCTTTGTGTCTTCAATACAGAGCGCTGTCTCCCAGGGAGCTGTTTAAACCACAGGACCAGAGGTCTAACTCAGGGCAACTTAGAGATGCTCACAACATGTGTTTCCTGACCTGAGAAAGGAATAAAGTGAACCATTGTAACCGATCACTCTTCTGTAGAAAGCAAACATGGTGTGCCACATACAATCCATTGTAATACAAGCAATACAACTAGCTTCACATGTGTGTGTGTGTGTATATATATATATATATAATATATATATATATATATATATATATATTATATATATGTATATGTGTATGTATGTATGTATGTATAGATATATAAAAATGTATATATTATTAATTTATTTATCCCCTGCTCTATCACTGCTTTCGTCCCACTAGCGACCCTCTCTATACTTTCATACGCCACATTCTCAGTTATTTTCTTCCACATTTTGAGTGAAGGCGTTTCTACAGCGTCATAATGAGCCGGGTGCATGCCATCAGTCCAGTACTTATCACTCTGAACACGTGTTCGTAGATGTACTGTACTTACTTCGGTAGGTTCAGGTAACTTTATTTACGCCCATAGGTTGAATTTGTTTGCAGTTGGATTGTTTTTAGCTACCATACACCACACACACAATAAATCAAAAACAAACATAAGATTATAGGGTAGGTCACATGGTAACTGGCCCTGAATGCCCAACACCAAATCAGAGTGCCCATAGTGTAGTCCAGTAGAGCATGTATCAAAATACATGTGGCATTTTGAAATTTCCAAACCTTCCAATACATATCAAAAGATCTAGTTAATTGTGTTTGACTTGTGTGCGTCGACTTTAAACTCATCTTACAAAGTTAGTCAGGTGATGAGCTTGACCTCGGTTTAAATTCTAATTTCTTTTGAGCGATGGAACACATTAGTGACTACTTCCTGTGGAACCTTGAGCTTTGTTTTATTCGCTGATCGCCTCTTCTTCCTGACTTCATCCAACAGCTCAGATTCTCATTCTGGCCCAGTGTGCTCCTACAGCTGTGTGTGCAGGGCTAGTGCTGCGGGACAATGACTGCTGAAGGGCTGCCTCAATGGGACCATTGAGTGTGCTCAGCCAAACAGAAAAGCATCTACCATCTCACTTCAAAACCAATAGTTTCACTGTGTACAACCAGACCTTTTTTTCCATACTCCCCTCACGTCTACACTCACGTGACACTCCAACACAGCGGAATACTCTGATACCACCTGATCACGTCTGACTCACAAACAGCAGACATACTCTATATTTCATGAAGTCTGTTGCTGGCGTAGCAGACCCCAGACCATGATGGAGACACACTCATGCATTACAAGAACTGTGTCAAAGTGCTCCTCGGGATCAGTCCAGGGGATCAGCCAGTCAAAACGTGGCTTTAGTTTAGTAACACAAAGATAGCATCATGGTTCAGCTCAAGTCTGTACGAATTTATGCCAAATTTTAATTGAGAATTTAACAGAATTCTAGTGAACTTGCATGAATCAGTGTTTGTCATTAATGGCTATTTTACCATATTTGTTGAAGGTTGGCGATTTATTATAAGCAGCATTATACTGAACTTTTTTTGGCCCCCCAATATACTGGCACAGCTCCTTGAATGGGTTGACACCAGGGGTGGATATTGTGAAAGGGAAAATAAAGTTGGTTGGTGTGAGATGACAGAGGGGTGGCATCATTTGAGAATTTGCTGTGTCCTTAAACAGAGCAGCCCCAAGAAAAAGAAGATATAAATATGAAAACCCAAAATGCCAGGAGGAAAATTATTTGTGTGGCAATCCCAGAAGGGAAAAGCCAAGAGCACAGAAATGGTTGCACAGAAGGACTTTTCACCCATAAAGCAATCCAAAATGAAAACATTGCCACTTGTTTTTATTATGTGAAAAAATTGTAGCAGTAGAGTGGTGATAGTGCATGAGCAATTGTTCTGCTCCTGCAAACAGGCCATTCAGAGAGAGTCCCTCGGGATGGGAGCTTTTTCAAGGTTGTGTCCTACTCTGTTAGCTACCTCCGCATGTGTGCGTGTGTGTCTGTGTGGCTGTACAGTCCTCTGGGTCTCAATAACATTCTGTCATACTGATATCTCTTTCATTGAAATGAGTGCAAACTGTAGAGTAGTGTGGAGTGTGCACATGCAAGAGCCCATGCTGAATGTATACGAGAGCCAGGGGCCTGCTCAAGCCACCTTGTTCAGAGGGAAGGTCAGCCGCTCAGGGGAAAAGAAGAAGTGTGCGCAAAGAAGCCTGTGCAGAGCAAATATGTAAAAGAAGAATGGAAACAAAGACAATTGAAATGCATTAAAGATTTGATTAAGTGAGTGGTCGTAACTTCTCAATTTACCAACAAGTGAAGAGTGGAAAAGGAGACTGAACAGGGGATGTTCTAAAGTCTTAGCTATGGCAGTTTGGGATCACCAAATTACATTGACAAAGTGGCAGGCTGGGTACCAACAAGAAAATATGTTATGGCCGTATCAGACATTTGTAGCAGGTTCTTTTAGTCAGTGAAAAATGTACATACATTCAAGGGAAACATTTGTGGGGTTTTTGTAGATTTTTCTTTTTTGTTCAAAGTGATTCTTCACAATAGCAATATCGTGATTACTAAAAAAATTCTACTTCATTGTTCAGTGTAAATCGAATGATTCTTGGAGCGCCAAATGCCACTTGGTGAAAGTAAGCCTGTGCAATAATTGTACATAGCGTAAACACTTGCCATCAAAAGGTTGCAGGCTCTCAGGTTGCATAATGACTCATGCGTGCTGACATGGTCCTATCACATAACTGGGCAGGGTTTAATAAGGTTTAGAGTCAATTCTTTATCACGGCACACCAGTATTAGAGCTCATGTAGCTTTGCATTATTTTGGTACAGTTGGTGGAAA
>BJKM01001814.1:0-11392 GCA_015082035.1 Chaenogobius annularis | reverse complement strand
CTAACCTAAAACTCTAACTTAACTCTAACCTAAACTCTAACTTAACTCTAACCTAAGGTCTAACTTAACTCTAACCTAAAACTCTAACTTAACTCTAACCTAAACTCTAACTTAACTCTAACCTAAACTCTAATTTAACTCTAACCTAAGCTCTATCTTAACTCTAACCTAAACTCTAATATAAATCCTTCATACCTTCATACTGACCAATCACAGCCTTAACCCTTTCAGATGAAGGACAGATTCAGTTATAACTCCACCCCTTTGGGGCAGGACCAATCAGAGCTCAGGACCGGTTTGATTGACAAGGGTCTGTTTTAGACTTTTACAAAGCTTTTGACCCGACGGAACATTGAGTTCAGCTTTATGAAAACATGAATAGTTGTTTAATGCTAAGACAAACCAGTTCCAGTTCCATGGTAACCAAGGATGCCCCGCCTTGTCGAGACCTTCATCGGGTCTCTACAGAGACCCCTGCTGGCCCCACGAGGGATCGACCTGGATCAGAGATGTAATACCGAAGGGGTGTGGGTCTCATACCTGGGGTGGGGTCATGAGTGGGCGTGCTCTCACCTGGGGCGGGATCATGGCGTAGCGCACCGCCCTCAGTGCGCTCTCGGCCGTGAGTCCGTGGGTCGTTGGTCTGGATCCAGGTCTGGACGGCGTAGAACAGGTCCAGTTCTGAGTCCAGGACCAGGTCTGAGCGCTGGACCAAGGCCAGGACCAGGTCTGAGCTGAAGCTAACGAAGTCTGCGCTAACGAGCGCAGGTTCAGGGCCAGCGCTCGGAGGCAAAGGTCACGAAGCCACGCTCCCCCACCTGCAGCGTACTCCAACCAGGAAGTGACCAGTGGCCCCGGCAATCAGACCCAGGCTCTGAGTCATGTGCTCGCTCAGCCCCGCCTCAGCGTGCTCACTTTAAAGGCGACGGCCAGTTCGTGCAGCGGCAGCGCCTCCTGCTGGACAGAGAGAGCTCACCTGTGTAAAGATCCTGCAAGAGACCAGAACCAGGTCTAAACCGGGTCTGAACCAGGTCTACCGGGTCTGAACCGGGTCTGAACGGGTCTAAACCGGGTCTAAACCGGGTCTGAAAGGTCTAAACGGGTCTAAACCGGGTCTGAACCGGGTCTGGGCCTTACCGGATGAACTTGCTGAAGACCTGGGCGGTCTCTGGAGTCTCGGTCAGCTCTAATTCGTGACTTCCTCGTCTGGATCATTGACAAGCCCGGGCTGTGAATGGTCAGGATCAGGGCGTGGACCGCAGGATTCGACCTGGTCGCGCGCGAAGTCTGGACTCGCAGAGTCAGGTCTGAGCGAGACCCGGACTCAAACAGGTCAAGAAGAGAATCCAAGAGGTCTCCGTGTGGACCAGAACCAGGTCTGAGTCCGGACTCACTGGACCTGGGAAGAGAAAGGAGAACTGAACCAGGACTAAACAGGACTGAACCAGATCCAAACCAGGTCCAAACCAGGACTAAACAAGGAGCAAACCTTGGAGGTTAAATGTTCAGTTTAATGCTGATGTCTGTCCCTCTCTCAGTCCAGTCCTTGATCGTTGCTGATGTTTGTGTCGTCCATTTATTGTGAGGCTTTTTTCTGTCACCAAAAGTACATTCCAAAAGTATCCATGTCTTGTGTCCGTGGCAGGAGTTCTGAGGCCCAAATTCAGAGTTCTGAAGTTCAGAGGGAAATGCAAAAACAGTCTGCAGAGCGCTGTGAACTTCAGTCACATGTTTGTGAGCAACAGGACAGTCCCAGAACACGTGAGAGTGGTTTGTCTCCTGGTGGCGCTGTTTCTCCAACATTTTGCATTTCCTTGGGTTAGGGATTGGGAGGGTAAGGTCTGGTCCTGTTCTGGTCAAATTTAGTCCTGGTTTAGCCCTGGTTTAGCTCTGGTTTAAGCCTGGTTAAGTCTGGTTTAGACCTGGTTTAGTCCTGATTTAGGTCCTGGTTTAGACCTGGTTTAAGTCCTGGTTTAGGCTGGTTTAGACCTGCTTAGACTGGTTTAACCTGGTTTAGTCCTGGTTAAGTCTGGTTTAGACCTGCTTAGACTTGGTTTAGACCTGGTTTAGTCCTGGTTTAGACCTGGTTTAGTCCTGGTTTAGTCCTGGTTTAGACCTGGTTTAGTCCTGGTTTAGGCCTGGTTTAGACCTGCTTAGACCTGGTTTAGACCTGGTTTAGTCCTGGTTTAGACCTGGTTTAGACCTGGTTTAGTCTGGTTTAGACCTGGTTTAGACCTGGTTTAGTCCTGGTAGAATTAGAAATGAGCTCCACCAACCTGCTGCTGTGGCCAGAATCCAGACCAGGACCAAACAAGTCCAGACTCCATTTCTGTGGGTCTCTGCGGGTCCAAGTCCAGGTTTGGTTCCGCTTGAGTCCTGGTTTAGTCTCAGTTTCCTCTGGCTCTGGGTGAAAGTAGGACAGCTCTTTCCGATCGCTCTCTCATTGATCCATTATTGGGTCGTTGTCATGGTGACCACTCCTCATCAGCCAATCAGAGCGCAGGATTCTGATCGGAGACGATTGATTAGAGCTGAACTTTGACATTTGACCTCGGGCGCAGAAAGACTTCAAAGAGCTGGTCCTCAGTTGGGTGAAGCTGCTCCCACAGCTCGGAACACTCGCGAACACGTTGATATATAATGTATAAAACATGGAGCTGGACTGGTCACTCCAGGTCTCCGCCCTCCTCTGGACCCTCTCAGGTGTTCTGCTCTCTGCCCGGCACCTGCTGATGTGGTGCGCTCTGATTGGCCGAGCTCTCAGGCGCGTGTCAGAGCGTCAGAGCGACGATGGAACTGCTGCTGCTGCTGTCGGCTTCGGCCACAGGAAGTACTCTGCCCACAGGAGAGTACCTCTGATACTACAGGTAATACTACAGGAGAGTTACTACTACAGTAATACTACAGGAGAGTACCTACCTAGATACTACACTACAGGTAATGAACTACAGGAGAGTATCTCAGATACTACAGGAGAGTACCTCAGATACTACAGGTAATACTACAGGAGAGTACCTAGATTACTACAGGAGAGTACCTCAGATCTACATACTAGAGTACCTCAGATACTACAGGTAATACTACAGGAGAAGATTAACAGGATACTTACAGGAGAGTACCTCAGATACTACAGGTAATACTACAGGAGAGTACCTCTGATACTACAGGTAATACTACAGGGAGATACTCGATACAGGTAATACTACAGGAGAGTACTCTAACTACAGGAGAGTTACCTCTGATACTACAGGTAATACTACAGGAGAGTACTCAGATCTACAGAGAGAATACTCAGGAGAGTACCTCAATACTACAGGTATATACTCATAGAGTAGAGTACCTCAGATACTACAGGTAATACTACAGGAGAGACCTCTGATACTACAGGTAATATACAGAGAGACTACCTGAGTAGTACAGGTATACTACAGGAGAGTAGATACTACAGGTAATACTACAGGAGAGTACCAGATACTACAGGAGAGTACTACAGGAGAATACTATCAGTACTACAGAGAGTACCTCAGATACTACAGGTAATACTCAGGAGAGTACTACAGATACTACAGGAGAGTACTCTACAGGTAATACTACAGGAATACTACAGGAAGAGTACCTCTGATACTACAGGTAATACTACAGGAGTATCTGATACTACAGGTAATACTAGGAGGAGACTGATACTACAGGAGAGGTACCTACGAGAGTACTACGGAGAGTACCTCAGATTACTACAGGTAATACTACAGGAGAGTAACCTCTGATACTACAGGAGATACCTCAATAAGGAGAGTACCTCAGATACTACAGTAATACTAGAAGTACTCAGTACTAAGGTAATACTACAGGGAGAGTACCTACTGCTGATACTACAGGTAATACTACAGGAAGAGTACCTCTGATACTACAGGTAATACTACAGGAGAGTACTCTGATACTACAGGTAATACTACAGGAGTACTCAGATACTACAAGTACCTCAGATACTACAGGTAATACTACAGGAGAGTACTCAGATACTACAGGAGAGTACCTCCTACAGGTAATACTACAGGAGAGTAACCTCAGATACTACAGGTAATCTACAGGAGACCTCTGATACTACAGGTCTACAGAGAGTACCCTGATACTACAGGTAATACTACAGGGAGTATCTCAGATACTACAGGAGAGTACCTCAGATAGATACTACAGAGAGTAGATAGTCCTCAGATACTACTGTTACTACATCAGGAGAGTATAGATACTACAGGAAGAGTATCAGATACTACAGATACTAGATACTTACTACAGGAGAGTACAGATACTACAGGTATATACATACAGAGAGTACCCAGATACTACAGGAGAGTACCTCTGATAGTACTATACTACAGGAGAGTACCAGATACTACAGGTAATACTACAGGAGAGTACCTCTGACTACAGGTAATACTACAGGAGTACTCTGATACTACAGTAATACTACAGGAGAGATACTACAGGTAATACTACGGAAGTACCTTCATATACTACAGTAATACTACAGAGAGTACCTCAGGGAGGATACTACAGGATACTCCAGTACTCAGGATACTACAGGAGAGTACCTCAGATACTACAGGTAATACTACAGGAGAGTACCTCAGTTACTACAGGAGAGTACTCAGATACTACTGATATACTACTACAGGAGAGTAGAGTACTCAGATACTACAGGTATACTACAGGAGAGAGAGGTAATACCACAGGGGAGTACCTCAGATACTACAGGAGAGTACCTCAACTACAGGTAATACTACAGGAGAGTACCTCTGATACTACAGGTAATACTACAGGAGAGTACCTCTGATACTACAGGTAATACTACAGGAGAGTACCTCAGATACTACAGGTAATACTACAGGAGAGTACCTCAGATACTACAGGAGGAGAGTACCTATACTACAGGTACAATACTAAAGTACCTCAGATACTACAGGTAATACTACAAGAGAGTACCTCTGATACTACAGGTAATACTACAGGAGAGTACATCAGATACTAAGTATACTACACAGGAGAGTACCTCAGATACTACAGGTAATACTACAGGAGAGTACCTCAGATACTACAGGAGAGTACCTCAGATACTACAGGTAATACTACAGGAGAGTACCTCAGATACTAGATACTACAGGAGAGTACTCAGATACTACAGGTAATACTACAGAGAGTAGATACTCAGTAATTACTACAGGAGAGTACCTCAGATACTACAGAGTATACTACTACAGGAGAGTACTCAGAGACTACAGGTAATACTACAAGTAATACTACAGGAGAGTACCTCAGATACTACAGGTATACTACAGAAGTACTCAGTACTACACAGGTAATACTACAGGAGAGTACTACAAATACTACAGGAGAGTCAGATACTACAGGAGAGACTCAGATACTACAGGTACAGGAGATAGATACTACTACAGGAGAGTACTCTGTACTACAGGTAATACTACAGGAGAGTACCTCTGATACTACAGGTAATACTACAGGAGAGTACCTCAGATACTACAGGTAATACTACAGGTGAAGGTTGTGAAGGTGGGCGCCTCCCTCACAAAAGTGTAAATAAAATAGTTCTGTTCTGTTTCAATCACATTTTAATTTCGATTTATTTGTATTTAATAAACAAAAGCAGAAAATCCACTTTCAAACGTGTTTTAAAATCACATGTTCGTCTTTAATGCATTTGTCAAACATTTACATCAAGAAAAACAAAAACAAACAATTCTGTTCTTTGGTTTAGACCCGGTTTAGTCCTGGTTTAGTCCTGGTTTAGACCTGGTTTAGACCCACTTTAGGCCTGGTTTAGTCCTGGTTTAGTCCTGGTTTTAGACCTGGTTTACAACCGGTTTAGACCTGGTTTAGACCCGGTTTAGTCCCGGTTTAGTCCCGGTTTAGACCCGGTTTACAACCGGTTTAGACCTGGTTTAGACCCGGTTTAGTCCTGGTTTAGTCCTGGTTTAGTCCTGGTTTAGTCCTGGTTTAGACTTGGTTTAGACCTAATTTAGACCTGGTTTAGACCCGGTTTAGACCCGGTTTAAACCGGTTTAGACCGGTTTAGTCCCGGTTTAGACCTGGTTTGGACCTGGTTTTAGACCTGGTTTAGTCCTGTTTTAGACCCGGTTTAGACCCGGTTTATACCTGGTTTAGATCTAGTTTAGACCTGGTTTAGACCTGGTTTAGTCCTGGTTTAGTCCTGGTTTAGACCTGGTTTAGTCCTGGTTTAGTCCTGGTTTAGACTTGGTTTAGACTAGTTTAGACCTGGTTTTAGACCTGGTTTAGACCCGGTTTAGTCCTGGTTTAGTCCCGGTTCAGACCCGGTTTACAACCGGTTTAGACGGTTTAGTCCTGGTTTAGACCTGGTTTAGACCTGGTTTAGTCCTGGTTTAGACCTAATTTTGACCTGGTTTAGACCTGGTTTAGACCGTTTAGTCCCGGTTTAGACCCGGTTTAGACCGGTTTAGTCCTGGTTTAGACCCGGTTTAGACCCGTTTAGCCTGGTTTAGTCCTGGTTTTAGACCTGGTTTCGACCGGTTTTAGCACTGGTTTAGTCCTGGTTTAGACCTGGTTTAGACCTGGTTTAATCCTGGTTTAGTCCTGGTTTAGACCTGGTTTAGACCTGGTTGAGACCTGGTTTAGACTGATTTAGACCTGGTTTAGACCTGGTTTAGACCTGGTTTAGTTTCCTGGTTTAGACCTGGTTTAGACCTGGTTTAGACCTGGTTTAGACCTGGTTTAGACCCTGGTTTAGACCTGGTTTAGACCTGGTTTAGACCTGTTTAGTTTAGACCTGGTTTGGACCTGGTTTAGACTTGTTGTTCGGGTGGATTCTGAACTAAGGTTTGTAGGCGTGACTTGTCTCAGTTGTGGGCGTGGCTTTGCCTCAGGTTTGGGCAGGCTGTAGTCGGGGGCGTGGCTTCCCTCTCGTCTCCGCCCAAAGCAGCCGAGGATCAGATCGACAGCCGCCGTCACCGTGGACCTGACTCCGCCCTCAGAGTCCGACATGAACGGGTTTCACTTCCACCAGGTCACGGCCCTGCGGCCGAGAGAAGACCTGCAGGAGAGGAGAAGGTGAGAAGAACATGAGAAGGCCTGCAGGAGAGGAGAAGGTGAGAAGAACATGAGAAGGCCTGCAGGAGAGGAGAAGGTGAGAAGAACATGAGAAGGCCTGCAGGAGAGGAGAAGGTGAGAAGAACATGAGAAGGCCTGCAGGAGAGGAGAAGGTGAGAAGAACATGAGAAGCCTGCAGGAGAGGAGAAGGTGAGAAGAACATGAGAAGGCCTGCAGGAGAGGAGAAGGTGAGAAGAACATGAGAAGGCCTGCAGGAGAGGAGAAGGTGAGAAGAACATGAGAAGGCCTGCAGGAGAGGAGAAGGTGAGAGAGAGAAGGTGAGAAGGCCATGAGACCTGCAGGAGAGGAGAAGGTGAGAAGAACATGAGAAAGACCAAGAACATCATCTGTGCGACTGGGTCCTTCATGTGGAGAAGCGTCCACACGAGGACGTTCACGTTTAAAGAAATGTGTTTGTGAAAACATCTCTGTGGATGAGTCAGTCTTCAGTCCTGGTTCTGGTTCTGGTCCAGTCCTGGTCTGGTCCGGTCCTGGTCCTGGTCCTGGTCCAGTCCTGGTCCGGTCCTGGTCCAGTCTGGTCCTGGTCCTGGTCCTGGTCCAGTACCGGTCTGGTGCAGGCTCTCTGTGATGTAGACTCCTTCTCTGTAGCTCAGTCCTCCTCTCACAGGCGTCCCAGTGGCCGGGGTCACCGAGGGGTCAAGAGCGTCCACATCAAAGCTCAGGTGAATCGGCCTCTGGACCCTGAAAGCCCCAAAACAGGTCTGAAACAGGCCTGAAACAGGGTCTGAAACAGGTCTGAAACCGGTCTAAAACAGAACTAAAACAGGTCTGAAACAGGTCTAAAACAGGTCTGAAACAGGTCTGAAACAGGTCTGAAACAGGTCTGAAACCGGTCTAAAACAGAACTAAAACAGGTCTGAAAACAGGTCTGAACAGGTCTGAAAACAGGGGTCTGAAACAGGTCTGAAACAGGGTCTGAAAACAGGGTCTGAAACAGGTCTGAACAGGGTCTGAAAACTGAAAAGGTCTGAAACAGGTCTGAAACAGGTCTGAAACAGGTCTGAACAGGTCTGAAACAGGGTCTGAAACAGGTCTGAACAGGTCTAAACAGGTCTGAAAACAGGTCTGAAACAGGTCTGAAACAACAGGTTAACAGGTCTGAAAACAGGTCTGAAACAGTCTGAAACGGTCTAAAACAGAACTAAAACAGGTCTGAAACAAAACAGGTCTGAACAGGTCTGAAACAAGGGTCTGAAACAGGTTCTGAAACAGGTCTGAAACAGGGTCTGAAACAGGTCTGAAACAGGTCTGAAACAGGTCTGAAACAGGTCTGAAACAGGTCTAAAACAGGTCTGAACAGGTCTGAAACAGGTCTGAAACAGGGTCTGAAACAGGGTCTGAAACAGGGTCTGAAACAGGGTCTGAAACAGGGTCTGAAACAGGTCTGAAACGGTCTAAAACAGGAACTGAAACAGGTCTGAAACAGGGTCTGAAACAGGGTCTGAAACAGGGTCTGAAACAGGTCTGAAACAGGTCTGAAACAGGGTCTGAAACAGGGTCTGAAACAGGTCTGAAACAGGTCTACGGTCTGAAACAGGTCTGAAACAGGTCTGAAACAGGTCTGAAACAGGTCTAAACAGGTCTAAAACAACTAAAACAGGTCTGAAACAGGTCTGAAACAGGTCTGAAACAGGGTCAGAAACAGGTCTAAAAAACAGGTCTGAACAGGTCTGAAACGTCTGAAACAGGTCTGAAACAGGTCTGAAACAGGTCTGAAACAGGTCTGAAACAGGTCTGAAACAGGTCTGAAACAGGTCTAAAACAGTCTGAAACAGGTTCTGAAACAGGTCTGAAACAGGGTCTGAAACGGGTCTGAAACACTGAAACAGGTCTAAAACAGGGTCTAAACAGGTCTGAAACAGGTCTAAACAGACTGAAACAGGTCTCTGAAACAGGAACTGAAACAGGTCTGAAACAGTCTGAAACAGGTCTGAAACAGGTCTGAAACAGGTCTGAAACAGGTCTGAAACAGGTCTGAAACAGGTCTAAAACAGGTCTAAAACAGGGTCTGAAACAGGTCTGAAACAGGTCTGAAACAGGTCTGAAACAGGCTGAAACAGGTCTAAAACAGGTCTGAAACAGGTCGAAACAGGTCTGAAACAGGACTGAAACAGGTCTAAACACTGAAAAGGTCTGAGAAACAGGTCTGAAACAGGTCTGAAAACAGCCTGAAACAGGTCTGAAAAGGTCTGAAACAGGTCTGAAACAGTCTTAAACAGGTCTGAAACAGGCCTGAAACAGGACTGAAACAGGTCTGAAACAGGTCTGAAAACAGGTCTTAAAAGGTCAGGTAAACAGGTCTGAAACAGGTCTGAAACAGGTCTAAACAGGTCTGAAACAGTTAAACAGGTCTAACAGTCTAAACAGGTCTGAAACAGGTCTTAAACAGGTCTTAAACAGGTCTGAAACATTGCTCTGGTCCTCACTGGCTCTGGAGGAAGTCGCTGGTCTCCTCCATCACTCTGGAGATGCCCAGATGGTCCACCTCGCTCATGGAGAAGAACTTAACCCCAAGATGTTTGAGGATGAAGCTGTGGAGCAGGTCAGAGGTCAGAGGTCAGAGTAGAGGTCAGAGGTCAGGCTACAGAAGACTCTTTCAGATGAACGTACTGTTCTCCAGGATCCACGTCCCTCAGGCCGATGTAGACCAGGTGTTTGGCCCAAAGGCACGGCGTCACCCACGAGAAGTTTGGCAGGAGTGGAATCTGAGGAGACAGAAAGAGCACGTGAGACCACAAACACTCCAAAGATCAGAGCACGTGAAGACACAAACACTCCAAAGATCAGGAGACAGAAAGAGCACGTGAAGACCACAAACACTCCAAAGATCAGGAGACAGAAAGAGCACGTGAAGACCACAAACACTCCAAAGATCAGGAGACAGAAAGAGCACGTGAAGACCACAAACACTCCAAAGATCAGGAGACAGAAAGAGCACGTGAAGACCACAAACGCTCCAAAGATCAGGAGACAGAAAGAGCACGTGAAGACCACAAACAGCTCCAAAGATCAGGAGACAGAAAGAGCACGTGAAGACCACAAACACTCCAAAGATCAGGAGACAGAAAGAGCACGTGAAGACCACAACGCTCCAAAGATCAGGAGACAGAAAGAGCACGTGAAGACCACAAACGCTCCAAAGATCAGGAGACAGAAAAGCACGTGAAGACAGCAAACGCAAAGTCAGGAGACAGAAAAGAACGTGAAGACCACAAACGCCCAAAGATCAGGAGACAGAAAGAGCACGTGAAGACCACAAACGCTCCAAAGATCAGGAGACAGAAAGAGCACGTGAAGACCACAAAACGCTCCAAAGATCAGGGAGACAGAAAGAGCACGTGAAGACCACAAACGCTCCAAAGATCAGGAGACAGAAGAGACAGACGTGAAGACCACAAACGCTCCAAAGATCAGAGACAGAAAGAGCACGTGAAGACCACAAAACACTCAAAAGATCAGGAGACAGAAAGAGCACGTGAAGACCACAAACGCTCCAAAGATCAGGAGACAGAAAGAGCACGTGAAGACCACAAACACTCCAAAGATCAGGAGACAGAAAGAGCACGTGAAGACCACAAACGCTCCAAAGATCAGGAAACAAACAAGAAGAAATACAAAAAAGTGTTATTTCAGCAACTGATTTTTGTTTTGCTCTTCGGTCATGGCTCCTGGAAGAAGGTGCAATCTAAAGACTAAAGACCCTTCATCTCCAGGAGCGACGGGACCACCTCAGAGCGGTCTAAAGCTCTAAACACTTTGAACTGGGCCTTCAAAAAGCTCAGATCCTCTGAGTGTGAAAGAAGCCATCATCTCCTTCAGGCCTAAAGAGGGGACGGACCCACTGGACTGTGCCTCACATAGACCCATCTCAGTCCTGAATGTGGACTATCGTTTATACGCCTCAATTCTGTCCAAAAGAATGGACCAAATCCTCCCAAATGTGATCCACAATGATCAGACCGGATTTATGAGCAAACACGAGACCCACATGAGACCATCCATAAGACCACATGAGACCACATGAGACCACATAGACACATAAGACCACATAAGACCCCATAAGACCACCCCATAAGACCTCATAAGACCACATGAGACCATAAGACCCCATAAGACCCCACATAAAGACCACATAAGACCATCATAAGACCCATAAAGACCCCATAAGACCATAAGAAGACCCATAAGACCACATAAGACCGACATAAGAACCCCATAAGACCACATAAGACCC
>BJKM01001813.1:0-11407 GCA_015082035.1 Chaenogobius annularis | reverse complement strand
TTCGCTCTTTCTTGTCTTTTGGCACAGTTTTTTTCTTTTTTTACTTTAGGCCCTTGGTCAGTGATGAAGAGAAACTTGAATGTGCTCAAATGTACACACTGTCAGACCTATAATGTTATAATCACACGTGTTTCTGGTGGATAAGTGACCATTGATGGCTGGAAGTGCTGTGATGAAATCTGGCGTAGTTAATGATAGAGTCCTCAGATTTCCCATTGGAGCAGAAAAGAGCCTGTGATGTCCGTGTTTGCTTAGCTCATGGCTTTATTTAGCCCAGTGCTCTTCTGGCACTGACCTTTTGGCAACTGAGAGCTATATTGAAACCACCGGAGCTGAGCAGGTCAGTCTGCAGTTTATAATATATCAAACAGACAGAGGGAACAAGGTTTATGGTGAGCTTTGACTCACAGTCGAGGTGCAACATCTACTTCATCAATATCCTCTTTAAATGGTTCTAATATGCTTAAGGAGCCAGGCTGTTTCATGTATTATTTGGCAATTGACACATACAAATGACCAGGGGGTAAGTTAATATTGAAGTATTTGTAAGACACAGTCATCATACATGTTTACCAGTCCTTATTTATATAGAAAGATTAAAACGACTCCATGTTACTTGGGATCGGCGAAATTGACAAAACATTTTTTTTTTTAGTATCCCAATAACGATAGTCAGACAATATTATGTGAGTCAAACAGAAACGTGGCACAAATATCACCGTATACCCTTATTTGAACCTTATTACAACATAACTTTTTAAAATGTATTTCTCAGCTCTTACTGGATTATTCAAAACTGAAACATCATGATCTAAATTATCAATATTGTCGACCTCTGTGTGTAACTTTCTGGAGGTGGAAAGTCGCCTGCTTCATTTAATTGGAAATGGAACTAATGATCATTTTACTAATCGATGAGTGTAGCAATGATTCTATCAGTTAATAGATTAGTTGTTTCGATTGCAAAAAAAGATTTTTACTTAATTTGACCAGATGAAGTTGAAGTGACGCGTTTGAGGATCCTGGTTGAGCACTTATGGACTAAAGAGTGAAATTTTCATGGAATTGTGGCTCAATACGGCTCATGGCATGTTTTGGAACTCATGGATAGACCAGGATCTTCGGTAACTAAATTAGGCAACGTTTATTTCAATAATCAATCAACTGCGATTAATCAATGAACTGGCTGCAGCCCTAGTTAAAACCATACTTCGGAACATTCTTCATGGAGATGGATACGTTTCATGTCATATTGTGGTAACAACATTTCCATGGAAACCAGCAGAGAAGACTCCTGAAGGAGGTTGTCTTGGCAAAAGGCCTCCACATAAAAACATCATCAGGGTCAGGGATGAGCTGATACTGATAATAATAAACCACACATTTATGTTAAGTTATAGTAAAGTTCACCAATTAAATGTTCACTTTTGTAAAAAATAAAGCATTGTGATATAAACCCATTTCTGACATGATTGTGTAAACGTACATACGTCTTTTTTTTTTTTTTTTTTTCTATAGCCTAATTGGCCTTCCCTTTTTATATTTTTACTCTTGAGTCTGTTTAAAAAGACAAGTCTGAATCACCGAAAAAAGAACGACACAAACTGGTGCATACAAAACGTGAACACTCAATTGCCTATTGGTTTAATTTAAAAAAAATTATTAAACATTAACAATATGGCAATGCAATAATAGATAGAAATAACTAATTCAAAACTGATTTTGGGAAAAAAAAGTTAAAAATCTAATAAAATACTACTAATTCAGGAAAATGCATGTTAAGCCAATAATTAAAAAGTGCGACAAAATTAATTCGGCAATTAGAGATCAAAATATAATAAGCACCGAAAAATAAAACTACTAAAATGCAAAGAACTTGAAAATGTTTATAAAAAAATTCTGCCTGTTTTAGATCACAATTATATTTGCTCTTTATCAGAAAAAGATTACATATTGTAAGAGATATTAAGGATCACAAACATGAAAAAAATAATAAATTACACATGTATAGAACACGCGAATAGGTAAATAAAAGACAATCAAGAATTTCACTGTTGTTTTGGTCACAGACTCAGATAAAATCATGAATAAAACACGTAAATATTAACTATGTGTGCTGAATAAGTAATGCTCTTTTTTATATTCTATATATAAAACTGATTAAAATAAATGCTGTCTTATTTCTTTTAGCGATAATTTAAGGTCTCTTTCAATACTAATGCATGCCGCGTACAAAACAAAAATCGCCAACCTTGGCAAATTTGATAATATTTCATACTTTTATTCCTGGATAGCCTGTTTTAGGGTCAAGTTTCGGCCTCTTTGTGATCCTTTTATTGAATCCCCAATATATGCTGTATCAACTTATTAGAAATCATAAAGTGATCAATCTTTCATTGCTTTTTATAGTTTTTCTAATCTCTTTCAAAACGTCTCGACGTGTCTGCCAAATCCCCCATTCACCGACCGATCACCCAAAATGGCTCCTTTGATTTAAACCCTTTGACTAAAACAGCGCCTCTTTCTTAATAAGGCCTTTGGGACTCGTTCCTATCCAAAGATCTTAACCCAATCATGGTCTACTTCCTTTATCCCTCGCGCGTATCAATCTGCTTAATAAGTCTCGTCTTTGGTTCATTTTCTGTTGTTTTTCACTCCTCTTTCTCCTTCCCTTGCCAAATGACTCGAGCTGACACAAGCCAAGCTTTTCTGGCTTTAAAATGTTTAGGATTTAATTACCACTGGAAATAACTTAGACAACCATATGGCAAAAAACTTCAAAACATATGTGCCGCCAACAGTCCTGCGAAAACCAGCCTGCCTATTTTGCATGGAGGGGCCTCTGTTGTTTTTCTCACTCAGATCCCGTTTTTGCACTCGATCCAATATAGGCGTGGAAGAAAATAGTACCCAAAATGCAACACGATGCCCCGCACTCCCGGACCCCCCCAACGCCCACTCAGATTTGTCCCATTTCCCCAATTCCACACTAAACCCAACCAATTAAAGCCTTTCCAGTCAGTGGAGTTTTTGTGATTCCTTAAATTTCAAGTTTGCAAGCCGCGCTCTCTGAACCGCAGGAAGAGCATCGTTTTCTTCTGGTTTCATTCAGTTCAATATTTAGGAGTTTGATTACCTCCAAAGATCCGTGAAGCAGAAACATCCAATGGTTGTTGACCAACCTCTGCCATGCTAACCATTGAGACGCTTGTTGCAGACCGATTTCAGAGGTGAGAAAATGGCGACAGAACAGTTACAGGAGCCCTCTATTAGGCATATATTCTAAGTAACAAGAGAAAAAGTGGACTCGAAAGGAGAGCCAAATAGTAAGAGCTTTGAAGTTGGGGCAGAAGGTCCTTGCCATACGAAAGATTGTAAACCTTCGGTTGGAAGTCTGTTTACTCGAGCGTAAGAAACTTTTTGAATTAACAGAATTGCTTTTAACCTATGGGTAAACAGTATGCATGTGACAAAAATCGAATTATCTCCCAACCACCTTTTTTTAGCATTCGTGATATAACGTGAGAGTAAGTCAATATAGAGCTTGTGTCATTATTTCAGATCAAAAATAGGAAGTAATAATTACAATACTGTCCGTCCCAAGTTTCATTATCACCTATAGTTGTGTTTTTATATATTTGTGACAATGTTCAGTTATTACATCTGACATGGTCTCTAGTGAAAATTGAGCTATGGACTTGGAGATACTATAAACAGGAGTCTTCTTTTACAGGGTAGCCTGAATGCAATGAAACCAACAAAATGTTTTCTAATTTTCGGTAAAAATTCTGCACATTTACCTGCATCAACCTTGGTAGTTCTTTCTATCGAGCGTAGATGACGATACCGTTGGCTATTAATATCCCCATAATCTGATCATTCATCTTAAGTCTACCTTCTCTTTATATATAATTCGTCCTGCTTTTCATCACATCTAATTAGGGTCCTCAAGAGAATTGTCATCACTGGTTCATTTGAAAAGCATTTAAGAATG
Organism: Chaenogobius annularis; assembly: GCA_015082035.1. NCBI lineage: Eukaryota > Metazoa > Chordata > Actinopteri > Gobiiformes > Gobiidae > Chaenogobius > Chaenogobius annularis. The sequence goes on along the minus strand of BJKM01001813.1, from coordinate 7,413 downwards.
TTAAACACAACTGGATTATTGGCTCTAGAAGAATTCGCCCAGAAGAATTGAAACATACAGGGTGCAAATCCTATATGGAGGAGTTGGATTAAGACATATCGATTGACCAAAATCACTGAACAGACAACAAATTTTCACATGTACTTCCTTGAATGGCAGTTCACAGCCCCTTTCCAAAAAGATGTCATGACAACACTGCCCATTTTCTGAAAATCAAAACTTATACTCTGCTTCGAGGAAGAAATACATTTGATTGTAAGATGTGCAGATCTTATATCTCTCGAAACTAAAAGTGCGAGCGTCCTTGGAGAAAAAGTTCTTGTGAGCAGAGAACAAAGAACTTAACATACTCGTCACTATTCTTTTAATACACGACACAGAGAGAATGACGGTTAAACCCTTGGTTTTGGACACTAATTGACACGTTGCATATTTAATAACAACAAAAAAATCTATCATTTTTCTTCAATAAAAAATGTAGGTGACTTATGATAATAACAGTATCTGCTCTATAGTCTCCTACAAATGTTTTATCTTCTGTGACCTATTCCTAATCAAGTTTTATGTGCTCTCTGAGGAAACAGCCCCCATAAATCTTGACATCCTAAGTCATTGATTCATTCCACTCTGCTTTAGGTTTTAGGATTGTATCATTAATAAAACTAGGGAAGAATCTGTGGGAACAACTGTTAACAAAAGTTAAAAAAAAATCTACAATGAATTTCAACTGCGCATTGAGACGTATAGAATAAGAAAGTCTCTAATTGATTTAATAACTGTAAATGTACCTTTGTGGTCAAATTTTTATGTTGGTATTATGGCATCAAATAGCCGAAACTACACATCTAGGAAAAACATATCAACAACACCAGGCCATCCATCCCGCCTCTGTTACATCGGCACATGGTCTTACTTGCGAACGTAACTACGTAGAAACTGATCTTAGAAATGTAAAACACCAAGAAGAACTCAACAATTTCACATAAAAGGATATGTATGTATGTAAAATCTATAGATGGTATTTGCTTACCTTTAGGAAGAGAGACTGAAGGTGTCTTTCCAAAGACATATATCGAACCGACGCTACCAAAATGTCACGATATCTATCACCAATGGGATATTTGAATAAACACAATCATGTTTGAGTCAGAGAGCTTCTACGTACAAGGCTCTCTCAAATACTTTGATCACACCGCGTCTTTGTAATTGTTACCAATGACCCCGCTGCCCCTGTCTTCCATATGATAATTTTACTTATCTAACTCTGTTGACACAATGTACCATTCTGCTTCAGGCTAATACTAAACTGGTGACTTTTCGCTGTCTTTTTTCAATCCATATAATAACCAGCTGATTTTTTAATAGCTTATTTTTAGTGTTTAATAATTTCACGACTTACATAAGTAGGTCTTGACGAGAAGGCAATTATAAACACATACAGATATGTGAATACACTCGCAACTATAAGATGGACCCTCAGAGACAGCATGTCGTGATATTCACCTAAATCTATATGATATTACATATTTGTCAACTAGTTACTCCCTAGCATGCTTGTCTGAACGGGTAATCCTGGACCACCGTTCCCATCTTCATTTTGTATCTGTCCTTCAAAGGCCACAACTAGCACATAGGTGCCAAGGCACACTTAGCTGTTTGTTTTCATTCAGAGGAATCATGCTTTTTGCTTCGTTAGATTTTTTTTTAACCATTTGAGATTAAATGGTTAAATTCTCAACCAATATAATATATATATTTATATAATATATATATATATTTATATATAATAATATAGACTTAACATATGCTTAGTATTAATGTTATAATACACTAGTTTATTATTCTAGTATGCATGATCTTTCTTATAGTATTACTGTTGGATGTATAGTAGTAATAATATTATCATAGGCACGATCTGGACCAAGATGAAATTAATAATGCTGGATATACAGCTTATACATGTTCATAGCAACACAAAGAACGCGCTATTTTCTCTCAGTGATACTCTTGTGATTGTCATGTTTTGGTAGTATATTGTTTAGTACGTCCCTTAGTAGTATGGATTACATTATTGATTTCACAATCTATGAGTTCTGAATATTTTTCTTTATTTATTCATACAATTAAGTTGCGATATATCTTCATTTTATCTAATCAAAGAGCCCAATGTAAGCCTCAGACTAAATAGACTAATAGCCAAACATATTATTGTTACTTAAAACGCACCTTGTCTTGACCGAGACTGTGTTGGATTTCTCTCACATGCATCGTCTGTGCGTATGACTATCCCTCAGTCTCAGGACCTAGGGACTGGATAATTAAAGGTACCATTGATAAGACCTCCTGACCTCTCCTAAAGCGGGGAACGAGCTCAAGTTAGTCACATCTTGATCTATTACTTAACTCACAGACAGCAATACATCTCCTAAATTGCACGATATAACGTCTACCTTCCCACTTGCATTCTCTCTTAACTCTTTCATCTGTCTGATTATTTCTCTTGGCAATAGTAATACCTAGTTGAAATGCCAGGCACTCACGTCTCATGTTTTTGCTAGAAGTTATAAGAAAGATGAATGATTTGAAAAATTGAGTTCTTGAACGTCAACATCTCTGCGTTAACGGAATTGGTTATAAGTGAGATTCTAGAGTTAGTGACTCGTGGCACCTACCCCAACCATAGAACTCGAAGGCCGGCACAGGAGGACTTTGACCAATCCCATAATGGCGAAACGGGATGACTCATGACTGGGCTCGTGGGCGTGGAGAGCGCGACGGTGCTTTGACGGACCCTGAGGGAGTGGGAGATCCAGACATCGAGCAGAGCTTTCAAGGCAGCTAGACTGGCCATTTACCCTCCCGTATGGCGCAGGAAAGATCATCCTGCCTCGGACGAAGTAGCAAGATGAATATCGTTAAGAACGTCTCTAAGAAAGCCGTATAACCCATTAATTACACCTCTAATTAGCATCTGCCACTACTGTCCACTGACCGCACTGAGCGATCTGAGAAGACATACGAGCTCGCGTAAAAATTGTACCGTGCGTCTGAGCATCTTGTTGTTCCTCTCCGTTGTTTCTCTGGAGACCACTTGTCGTATTCTCACACGCCGCGTGTCGCATGAGATACACTTCTTGAAGTGCATTACATTGTACTAAGCGCAGTCCAGTTCCCCCATATACTTCGCGACATATAATGAACAGTGACAACAGGGATACACATCGACTGACCAGAGAGACCCTCTACATAAAAAGTTCTGTCTTACCGACACATTCAGTGTTGCATCTAAATATTCTCTAGCATTAATCCCACCATACATATTAACTCGCACTACCCACCGTCCACTTCTTACGTCGCGTCTCGACATGTTATAACAAGCCGGACTTCATCTCTCTCTCTCTTTAATATAATTCTTAATAATACCGGCTGGTAATTTAGAAAGAAACAATAAGAGAGGGGATAACAATTGATGCAATTTCCATGATTGACTTCTTTGTGTGTTCACTTATGTATCATATCTCTTACATTGTGTGTTAAACATGTAAACAAGAGCCGCGAGAGAGCAAGGTGCTTCTCTGCTCAGCGTCACTCGAAACTAGGCACAGCCTAGGCGTAGCTCCCCCAGTGTTTAAGCAACTCCTAGTGTGATTCTCAATCTGACCCTCTCTTTTCCGTATCATCCTTCGTTCTCTTGCTACAGTTTGCTACAGAATGCGTTCAGCTTGCCAAATTTATCACTGGCAGTGTGATTGAAATGCTGTATGTTTGTACGTTTTCTCTAACCCACAATGTCGACGAAACGTTCTGCACCGACAAAAGTGTATAAAGTGTGTATAAGGATTTTCTCGACGCGAGAGAACTTCGGTGCAATTCAACTTATTAAAATAAACAACTCTATCATCAACATACATCGACAAGTGATACAGTAGAGTTGTCGTTACTTAAACAAAATAAACTGACTGAACTGTGACTATCTGCGGACTCCATGGTTGTTGGTCTTGTGTGCTAAATTCAGAGCGATTCAGAACAATCGTAGCTGAATTGGAATTATATCACCAAACTCTATCACTTTATAAACAAAACGTTACAACATGACATCTTCAACGGACAACATATAAGAGCCATCGTGGGCTGCTGTAAGTTTTACGTGAGAAACAGTTAGTTTATGTTCCAGTTGTCCTTGGAGGTCGAATTTACCGAGTTCCAACGTGGAAATTCACGATGGAACGCATCTCCAGATCCCTACTTGGAAACTCTGGAATCATTTTAGAACCCCAAGTTTATCTGAGTTAGACAATCCAGTTTGGATGAGTTTTAACATCCGACAGTTAAAATATTGACAGTACTTGTGTTATCATGTTTTCCCTTTAGTTTCCCGTTATTGTGGACCACTCCTGCGCATGAGCCGCTACAGTTATAAATGCTCTGGGATGCGAATGTTGCTAACGTCTACACGGAGCTAATGACAACAAAAGCAGAAACTTGCATTCAAATGTTGATGTATAACTTACACATGTAATAACACTGTCCGGGTTAATAAATTATCTTCATTGGATCCATATTTTGGCTGATTTGAGCACCTTCTTGATTGCTATTGTTTGATTGAAGTCGTTAAGATCGATGGCTAATTATTCAGTTATGGGCTTGGGTTGCATTTCTTATGTGTTGCCGAGTCGTTAGCGCTTCTTCCTCGCAGTAAATACGAGACATTGATTTTTGTTCTGATCCATCAAAGCCTTTATAAGTGTGAAGCAGGATGTCTTGACCTTTTTGACGGCTGTAAATTGCCCGTAGTGAATGAGTTGAGTGGTTGTCTTTCAGTGTATGCCTCAGCGAGTAAACCCTGCGACTCGTTAGCACTTTGGTAAAGCTGCACCAAAGCAACTGAGACCCGGCCAAATTTAATCAAATTACAAAAATTTTTAATAATTTTAATATTTTAACCACCAATATGGGGGAAAAATGTGGATCAATAATTGGAACAGTCATGTATATTTTAAGGATTAAATTTGGAAGGGCGTCTGTTGTGAAATCCTTGCAAATCATATTACTCATATGTTCATGGTTGAAAACAATACAATATATATATATTGTTGTCATATGAATATAAGAAATTTGAAATACATTTGTAATTACTGTATGATATAAGATTCCGACGTTTCCTGGGGTTTGTGACATACCTGTCCAAGTTTATTCCAAACCTCAGTGAAATCGACACGCCACTGAGGCAACTCACAAAGAGGGAAGTGGAGTTTGCATGGAAGCCAGCGCAACAGCAAGCATTTGATAAGCTCAAGGATGTTTGTACACATCACCCTGTGGCCAAGTTCTACGATGTGTCAAAACCTGTGAAGATATATTGTGATGCAAGCAGCACTGGACTGGAGCTGTGCTGGTACAGGAGGACCAGCCAGTGGCCTTGAAGTGTTATATTGGCCCGGAAGTGTGATGAGATTGAGAGCATGATCAGAAATGGCTCCAGAAGTGCTGAAGTTAAAAACAGTCTCCCAAAGCAACCGCTAATGCCGACTGAAACGCCTGAGCTACCATTTGAAGTAGTAACTTCGGACTTGTTTGAGTTTGAGGACAAGCAGTACATGGTACTAGTGGGCTGTTATTCAAAATATATTGAAGCTGACAGGCTGAAAGATCAGAGCAGTCGCACTACCATTGAAGGGCTGAAAGCTCAGTTCAGCAGGCATGGCATTCCTACCATTTTTGAGAACTGACAATGGCCTACTGTACGCATCAGAGGAATTCAAGGAGTTCTGTGAAAGGTATGGTATTCAAAGAATGGTATTCAGCACAAAACATCTTCACCACACACGTCGCACTCCAATGGTGAGGCAGAGCGAGCAGTTCAAACAGTTAAGAAGCTGTGGAGCAAAACATCTTAATCTGTTAGAATACAGAACAACTCCCCTTGAATCAGTTGGACTTTCACCTGCTCAGCTGTTCATGGGCAGGAGGCCTTGCAACAAACGGCAAGGCAAGGTAAGTTTATTTGTAGATTCCCCATGTTTAGTCCTGACTCTGGGCACCAGCAGGAGGCCGGTCCCTGAGGTCCTCAGAGTCCGAGATGGTTCATATGGCACTAACATGTCCGAGATGTACTTTGGTGCTAGGCCATGGAGAGACTTGTATACAAGCAGAGCTGCTTTGAAGTCTATTCTCTGAGCCACAGGGAGCCAGTGCAGAGACCTGAGCACAGGACTAATGTGATCGTACTTCCTGGTTCTAGTCAGGACCCGAGCAGCAGCGTTCTGGATGTACTGCAGCTGTGTTAGAGCTCGTTTGGAGAGGCCAGTGAGCAGGCCGTTACAGTAGTCTAATCTACTAGAGACAAACGCATGGATAAGTCTCTCCAAGTCTGGTTTAGACACTATACTTTTGATTTTGGCAATGTTTTTTTAGATGGTAAAAAGCTGCTGATGTTATTGATTTGACGTGGCTGTTAAAAGTAAAGTCTGAGTCCATTTTTACCCCCAGATTTCTAACTTGATTTGTAGGTTTTAGAGCGAGACTCTGGAGGTGACTGCTAATTAATACTTTTTCTTTGTTTCTGTGGGACAAAGAATATGATTTCAGTCTTGTCTGAGTTCAGCTGGAGAAACTTGTGAAAGTGCAGTGACAGCATGAATCCACTTGTCTATATTCACCTGCCGTCAGTGAAACATAGATCTGAGTGTCGTCTGCATAATTGTGAAAGAACACATTTTTGCTGCGTATCAACTGACCTAACGGCAGCATGTAGAGGTTGAACAGAAGGGGTCCCAACAGGTCAAGGACATCTGATCTGAGACAGTTATCAATTACTTCCTTCCAGATAGGGTTTTAACCAGTTTAGCGCAGTGCCAGTGATGCCCACCCAGTCCTCTAGTCTCTGTAAGAGGGTCCATGATCGACAGTGTCAAAAGCAGCACTCAGATCTAACAGAATTAAGACTGAGGCTTTGCCCGCATCAGTGTTCAGGTGGACGTCATTTGTCACCTTGACAAGAGCAGTCTCAGTGCTGTGATGAGGTCTAAAACCTGACTGGAAAACATCAAATGAGTTGTTTATTAAAGAGGAAATCAGTGAGCTGTTGGTAAACAACCTTTTCAAGGACTTTGCCCCAAAATGGCAGATTAGAGATGGGCGTGGCATGACTCAGTACTGCGGCATCAAGACTGCTCTTCTTTAGGAGAGGCTTTATGACCGCAGTTTTCAAAGACATTGGGAATGTTCCAGATTGAAGCGACATGTTAACTATGTGAGTGAGTGGTGCTAACAAACTGTTCAGCACAGACTTTAGAAATCTGGTGGGTAACACATCGAGGCAGCAGTAGATGAACTCAGGCTGGTGATGATCTCCTGGACAGTTTTGTCAGTTACAGGTGCAAAGTGAGTCAGCTCTAAGTGTGTAGGTGGTTT
>BJKM01001812.1:10065-17565 GCA_015082035.1 Chaenogobius annularis | reverse complement strand
TTCCAAAAAGGGAAAGCGCTTGTAATTTAAGAGGGTGGAATCTTTTTTCGAAACCCAAATGTGAGAACCAGTATAAAGCAGTATTTCAGTTGTTCTGGTTAATGTTTGGAATGAGTTGGACCTGGAGTTAAAAGACTGTCGAACACCATGAACATTGTGGACACTGTAGGCTGTACTGGTGTTGTACAGCCGAGTCCCCTTTTAGACTTTATGCACATTAGTATGTTTTGTATCGCTTTGGCCTTTGGGAGACTAAATTAAAGCTAACATTGAAAAATGATTACATGTTTAATTTAATCATTTAATTAAACAAATTATCCCACCCTTGGATCAATCCTGACTAGAACTGCTAGACCGCATCATGCTACACAACACACACACACACACAACCTTGCAGCTGTTCCTCTGTGTTTAGTCAGACCTTGCAGCTGTTCCTCTGTGTTTAGTCAGACCTTGCAGCTGTTCCTCTGTATTTAGTCAGACCTTGCAGCTGTTCCTCTGTGTTTAGTCAGACCTTGCAGCTGTTCCTCTGTGTTTAGTCAGACCTTGCAGCTGTTCCTTTGTCTTTCTGTCAGACCTTTCAGCTGTCATGTGTCTTGCAGGCATACAGGTTCCAGAAGGTGGTTTGGCCGATGCCCAAAGCCTGTTCCCCTCAGACAGAGCAGCGCCCCCCGGTGGAGAGAGACGAGCGCTGCCTTCCTCTGTGGCTCGCTGTAGGTCACTTCTCACTTCTTCTTGTTTTTGAGGCCACTTTTTCTCAGCTTGATGAGTGTAATAAACGTGTAATAAATGTGTAATAAATTGAAAACTTGGGACTGAACAGCACCTCAAATGTCCTGGAAAAACATTTCAAACGAAGATTGTCAACCTCTGTAGAATCTCTGCTCCAAACCATGTCTGTCTCAGATTACTTGTGTGTTTGTCTCACGTTTGTGTGTTTTGTGTCTCACTTTTGTGTGTTTTTTGTCTCACGTTTTGTGTTTTGGCTCACGTTTGTGTGTTTTTACCTCACGTTTGTGTGTTTATTACCTCATGTTGTGTGGTGTTTTTACCTCACCTTTTGTGTGTTTTTATGCTCACGTTTTGTGTGTTTGTCAACGTTTTGTGTTTTTTCTCACGTTTGTGTTTTTGGCTCACTGTTTTGTGTGTTTTCACACGTTTGTGTGTTTTTACCTCACGTTTCTGTTTTTTTGCTCACGTTTGTGTGGGTTTTTTTGGCTCACGTTTGTGTGTTTTTGGCTCACGTTTGTGTGTTTATCTCACGTTTGTGTGTGTTTGTCATCACGTTTGTGTGTTTTTACGCTCATGTTTTTGTTTTTTTTTTGGCTCACGTTTGTGTGTTTTTACCTTTGTTTGTGTTTTTTTTGGCTCACGTTTGTGTGTTTTTACCGTTTGTTACTCAGAGAGGAGTCTCCCGGTGCTGAACGCTGTCCTTCGTCGTTTAAGCTCTGAGGCTCCACCCCCCTCCACGATGTTCCGCCCCCAGTCAGCTGACCCCTGCGCTCTGATTGGTCCAGGCCGTTTCCTCCCAGAAGCAGTTTCCCCCCGCGACTTCCCAAAAATGAGCTGGAGTTTCGACGAATCGGGTTTGTCTTGCTGCACCCGCCTCCTGAGAACCGTTCAATCACAGAACAGGAGCAGTTGAGGCGGCCAATGAGGACAAAGCAGGAGGAGGAGGAGAGCAACGTTGTTTTGGCTCTGTCGGAGTCTGAAACGTCCAATGAAGAGTCGGAGAAGGACACAAACTGCATTTCCCAGCATCCTCAGGAGCAGATGCACTCAGGCTCCCAGCATGCCCCTGGGCAGACAGCAGGATGTGATGTCACACATGAGCCTGAGGAGGAAGTGGTGGCAGCGCAGAACATTTGTGTGTCATCCAACGGGAAACGAGTCGTGGTTTGGACCAGGTCAGAAATTCTGAGTTAAACCTTTAGACTGAAAAAGGTCAGAGGTCACACCCAGAGGTCACACCTGACCTGACCACCTCTGTATCTCTAAAACTGGCTCTTTGTCTCTCTAAAACTGGTCTCTCTGGCTCTGTGTCTCTAAAACTGGCTCTGTGTCTCTAAAACTGGCTCTTTGTCTCTAAAACTGGCTCTGTGTAAACTGGCTCTGTGTCTCTAAAACTGCTCTGTGTCTCTAAAACTGGCTCTTGTCTCTAAAACTGGCTCTTTGTCTCTAAAACTGGCTCTGTATCTCTAAAACTGGCTCTTTGTCTCTAAAACTGGCTCTGTGTCTCTAAAACTGCTCTGTGTCTCTAAAACTGGCTCTGTGTCTCTAAACTGGCTCTGTCTCTAAAACTGGCTCTTTGTCTCTAAAACTGGCTCTGCTTTTACTAAACACTTTCTGCAGAGAAAACAAAAGACTGCTTTTTATTTTACAGAAATATAATATTTATTTTATGACACATTTGTACAACAGAACAGAAGCGAGCTAACGGCTAACGCTAACATGTTCCCAGGGAGGCAGACCGAGAGCTGCTATTGGCCGTTCAGAAGGGAGGGGCCAATCAGAAAACGTTTAGAGCCGTGTCGTCGAGGCTCGGGAACAAAACGCCTGCGCAGGTTCTTTTATCGATCCATTTGGGGTTCTGTTCTGGTCGAACTAAACAAACTAAAATCCCCTTGTTTTTTTTCAGGTCGGGCTGAGATTCCGTGACCTCATGACCCTCTTTTACTCGTCCAATCACAGATCAGCTTCCTGTTCCACCCAGGAACCAATCAGACAACAGAAGGCACCAGACTGATCGACCAATCACTGCACAGTGTTTTTATTTATGTCACATTTATATTAAATGAGGAAAATGTATGAAAACGGACTCTTTCTGCCGTTTTATTTTGAAATGAAGTTGGATTGTTTCAGAAGTGTCAAAATAAGAGCGCGCTGTGTTTGGAGTTTATTTTGAAAGTTGCACTTTGGTTAGGACTTTTTGATTCGCTCGTTTGAATTCTTTGTTTACATCAGAATGTCTGGTTTTGAAATTAGTCTGTAGACATCATGTGAGGGGCGGAGCTCTGCGGGTCACTGAGGCGAGGGGCGGAGCTCTGCCGCGTCACTGACGCGAGGGGCGGAGCTGTTTTTATGGTTATAATTTAGATGAAACCTGAATAAACTCGGTCTATTGATTTGATTGATTGATTTTATCCAGCTCATTTACATTAAAACCTTTGAATCATTTAATAATCGTAACGCCACAGCGCTCCGATTGGCCGGGCTCTCTCCGCTCCGATTGGCCGAGCTCTCTCCGCTCTGATTGGCCGCCTCACGGCTTGGCGGGCGGCGTTGGTGTTGCCGTTGGCGTTGGGGTCAGAAATGCCTTGGCTCCTTCAGTCTCTTTGTTGGTCAACGGCGCCAAACCCGGATCCACCAATGAGATCGCAGGGAACAGTTTGAACCAGCCAATCACCATGTTGGACAGGTCCAGGTCGTCCAATAAGATCTGAGCAGCGCCCATGAACGACTTATGGTCCATGCGTCCGTAATCCCCCCAAACGATCACCTGAGGATGAGAAAACCGGTTATGATTCTCTTTCACACGGTTACGGGGTCCGGGAGTTAGGAGTTAGATTTTAGCTGCATAAAGGCCTGGTTCGGACCTGGTTCGGACCTGGTTCGGACCTGGTTCGGACCTGGTTTTACCTGGTTTTTTTTACCTGGTTCGGACCTGGTTCGGACCTGGTTCGGACCTGGTTCGGACCTGGTTCTGTTTGGACCTGGTTCGGACCTGGTTCGGACCTGGGGCTGGTTCGACTGGTTGGACCTGGTTCGGACCTGGTTGGACCTTTCGGACTGGTTCGGACCTGGTTCGGACCTGGTTCGGACCTGGTTCGGACCTGGTTCGGACCTGGTTCGGACCTGGTTCGGACCTGGTTCGGACCTGTTTTACCTGTAAGACTTTCCCTTCAGGATTCTCCTCAAACTGCAGCTGCTGTTGATAAAGTGGATCCAGGGTTTTTCTGGAAAGTCGAGTTCTTCTCTCAGAACACATTTCCCATTGTCCATCAGGTAAACCTTCACGTAGGCCGCTGCGAGAGACAAAACTGGGTCAGAACTGGGTCAGAACCGGGTCAGAACTGAGGTGCTCTTGGGCCTGATAACTAACGTTTGGGTCACGTGACTTATTGGTGGTCACAAGTGTGCGGACCACCACAAAGTCACGTTTAGAGGGAATTCTGTTGGAAAAATGTGTCTCGTTTCTTCAGAACTTCAGGTCAAAGTGCTCATTCTTCACAGGGAAATGCAACTGTTGGAGAAACAGCGCCACCAGGAGGCAAACTACACTCTCACGTGTTCTGGGACTGAATGTAACCCTCTTCCTCTGCACCACCATCACCCAGGACCTCCAGGGGGAGCCCTCCATCAGCTCCCTCATCAAGAAGGCCCAGCAGAGGATGTACTTCCTGCGCCCTCTGCTGGAGCCACAACCAGGGACAAACAGAGACTACAGCGCCCTCTGCTGGAGCCACAGCCAGGGACAAACAGAGACTACAGCGCCTCTGCTGGAGCCAGGGAGAGACTACAGCGCCCTCTGCTGGGACAAACAGAGACTACAGCGCCTCGCTGGAGCCACGCCAGGGACAAACAGAGACACAGCGCCCTCTGCTGGAGCCACAACCAGGGACAAACAGACTACAGCGCCCTCTGCTGGAGCCTCTGCCAGGGACAAAACAGAGACTACAGCGCTCTGCTGGAGCCACAACAGGGACAAACAGACTACAGCGCCCCTCCAGGAACAGGACTACAAGCCTCTGCTGAGCCACAGCCAGGACAAACAGAGACTACAGTGCCCTCTGCTGGAGCCTCAGCCAGGACAAGACTACAAACAGAGACTACAGCGCCCTCTGCTCCAAGCCAGGACAAACAGAGACTGCTACAGCGCCCTCTGCTGGACAAACAAGACCCTCTGCTGGAGCCACAGCCAGGGACAAACAGAGACTACAGCGCCTCTCAGGGAACAAACAGAGACTACAGCGCCCTCTGCTGAGAAGGTGATCGCTGCAGACTTCCATCTCTGCAGGACCTGTACGTCTCCAGGGCTCTGGGACGAGCAGGTCGGATACAGCAGGAGGCCACTCCCCTCAGGCAGGGGGCCACTCCCCAGGCAGGCCACTCCCCTCAGGCAGGAGGGGCCACTCACCCTCAGCAGGAGGCCACTCCCCTCAGGCAGGAGGCCACTCCCCTCAGGCAGAGGCCTTTCTGTTCATAGCAGCTTCACCACGGTTGTTGACCCTTGTCCTCCATCCTGACCGTGACCTGACTGATTGGATAAACCTGGTCTGAACCCGGTCTAAGCCTGGTCTGAACCCGGTCTAAGCTGGTCTGAAGTCTAAGCCTGGTCTCAGTCTTGTATGGTGTGTTCTTGTTGCCATGTTTGGCCATCAGACTCGAGCTCGAATCACTTCCACGTCCAAACGCTCTTTTCTGTAACCATTCCCAATGGATATCTCCTGGACCTGGACCAATCAGAGAGCAGGAAACACAGAGGGCCAATCAGAGAGCAATCTTACCCATGGGGGGCGTGGCCAGGGTCTGGCGTCCTGCGACCTGGGCGGGGCCAAGATTGTCAGAAAAACCAGTGAATTTTTATCAGCTGCGATTTTCACTCCAGGAAAAATCAGACTGAAACAAAGATTTTATGAGACTAAACCAGGGCCGACAGGTCTAAACCTAAACCAGGTCTAAACCAGGTCCGAACCAGGTCTAAACCAGGTCTGAACCAGGTCTAAACCAGGTTAAACCAGGTCTGAAACCAGGTCCGAACCAGGGTCCAACCAGGTCTAAACCAGGTCCGAACCAGGTCTAAACAGGTCTGAACCAGGTCCGAACCAGGTCCTAAACCAGGTCTGAACCAGGTCCGAACCAGGTATAACCAGGTCTGTCCGAACCAGGTCCGAACCAGGTCTAAACCAGGTCTGAACCAGGTCCGAACCAGGTCTAAACCAGGCTGAACCAGGTCCGAACAGGTGAACCAGGTCGAACCAGGTCCGAAACCAGGTCTAAACCAGGTAACCAGGTCTAAACCAGGTCTGAACCAGGTCCGAACCAGGTCCGAACCAGTCCGAACCAGGTCAGGTCCGAACCAGGTCTGAACGCAGGTCTGAACCAGGAACCAGGTCCGAACCAGGTCTGAACCAGTCTGAACCAGGTCAAACCAGTCTAACAGGGGTCTTACGCGCCGGGCTTTGGGTCTTCTGCGTCCGGGTCCTTCGAGGCCTGTCGGGTGAACTTGGCCTTAAATCGATGGCGAGTCCAGTCTCGATGCTTCTCTGCACCGGCAAACGCACCACTTCTTCTTTTCTCTTCCTCTGCATCACAACAAAGAGACATCTTTGTAGTTGTAGTTGTGTAGTAGTAAGTAGTAGTAGTAGTAGTAGTAAGTAGTAAGTATAAGTAGTAATTGAAAAGTCCTATCTGGGCGACAGGAAGTACTTTGCTGCAGCCCATTCTCTGGGCCCTGTTGTGGCAGAAAATCACCAGACCTGACGTCACCATGCAAAAGACCCCCAGCGCTCCCCTCCACACAAATGCTAAACCCATCAGGAGCCCTGGTAGTGCTGCTCAAAGACTGGCTCCTCTCAGGTGTGATCGGACCCCGGGGGTCCAGGTGGGCCTCTTTGCATATGCCTCGCCTGCCGCTAGGACATTGTCTTTAACAAAACCAGACAGCCAAAGTCTGAATGCAATCAACAAAAACCCACCCTGTCCTGTACTTAGCATCTGGCCCATCGAACCAATGATATTCGAGTATGTACTGTCATGTGATTGTTCAACTGTATTGTATAAAAGACACAGGTTTTCCTTTGTGTGGCGAATCCTGGAAGGGACAGACAACTTGTATCAGGGACAGATGAATTCAGGATTTACACTGGATTAAACCATTGACTTTGAGACACACAACTCTGTCCGATCGTTTAGTTCATTTCTTGATAAATATTACTGAAGTTTTCCACGACAGCCCATTCTCTGGGCTGCAGCTAAAGCAGTTTGGAGGGGCAGCGTCATTGCTGTTGCCGCGGCCACAATGAGTTACAGAACAAACTGAAGCTGTTGAAGCTGAAACAAGGATCAGAAAATGCGACAGGAAGTGAGTGAGATGAACTCACAGGAAATGGTGCTTTTCACCAAACAAAGATATTATAAAAGTTCAAAATTCTCAAAATGATTGAGCTTGCATAATTTGAAAAAACAGGCAAAAAAGAACTATTTTTAAAGTATGAGAGGAAGAATAATCACCCATTTGTCAGATTATTTTGTGCCTTAAGTGCTTTCTGTTGGCTGTACTGTAGTTTAGTAGTAGTAGTAGTAGTAGCAGTAGCAGTAGTCAGTCAGTAGTAGCAGTAGTAGCAGTAGTAGCAGCAGTAGTAGCAGCAGTAGCAGCAGTAGTAGCAGTAGTAGCAGTAGCAGCAGTAGTAGCAGCAGTAGCAGCAGTAGCAGTAGTAGCAGTAAGCAAGCAGTAGCAGCAGCAGTAGTAGCAGTAGGCAGTAGTAGTAGCAGTAGCAG
>BJKM01001811.1:0-11793 GCA_015082035.1 Chaenogobius annularis | reverse complement strand
GCTTGGCCTTTCTTGATTGTTCCACTATCAGAGGAGAAGACGGGAAGCTCCAGATAGAAGTATATAGGAAACCCACACAACTGACCAGTACTGCTCTTTGGCTCTAACCACCACTACAGCGCCACCTGGAGGTGATCAGAACACTACAACAGAGCACAATAGGTTGCCCACCAGCTCAGAGGGCAAGAGGAAAGAGGAAACACACGTCCGGAATGCTCTCTCAGCCTGTGGAGACCCGACTTGGGCTCTGAGTGAAGAGAACCAAAAAGCAGGACAAAAGTGACAAAAGGGAAACAGAACCAAGAAGAAGGGGTGTCTCTATCCCTTAAGTCCCTGTATTATTTCACAACCAGGAACACGTTAAACTAAAAACTGCGCCACTTCACAAGAGGCTTTATCACGCACAGAAAGACACGGCAGCAGGACCCAGAGCGCTGTTGCATCTTCATCTCAAAGCCACCAACCACTCATGGAAGACAGTGAGGGCAGAAGGTTCTGAGCAGGGAAAAAAGATGTTTGAAAGAGGAGTTAAGGAGGAGCGAAGAGGAGTAAGGAGGCCATCTTTGTAAAAAAGAAATTCCTGTCCTTAAATTAATGAAGTTTTAAGATTCAACTCTTCCAGTTGTTTATAGATGGTCCTGCTGAAAAACCCTGGAAGACGCCCTGGGCATTCGGATGCTAAATAGGCACTCAAGTGCAGGCAGGGAGACAATAGAACCAATAGGCCCATCCCAGTTTCAATGCGGGCCGATTAGCGGACGTCCCGCCTGTGGGCAGGGCTCTCACCAGATAGGATATAAACAAGAGTTCTCAGACCTTGTTCTCTGATTGAAATGAACTCTTGGATGTGAGTTGAAACGTTTTGTTTTCATCTTAAAACAGAGTCCAGATTAGAAGACAAACTGAATCTTTTTCGACAATGGAACACTCCTGAGACGAATGAGGGAGGTATATCGAACACTACTACTTAATAATAGAAATAATGAAAAATAATAATAGCACAAAACCATAAACTACAATTACGGCACCAAGTCCCATTTAGTCCTGAAGTCTGGAATGTCATGGTCCCTCTCTCAGGCCAGTCCGTTCGAATCGTTGGTGATGGTTTGTTCGTCATTTCTTTGTGACGTAGCTTTTCCTGCTCCAAAAAGTACATTCCAAAGTATCCATGCTCATTGTGTCCACGGCAGGCCCAGTTCCGAGGCCCAAAGTACAGAGGTCTAAAGCAGGGGAAGATGTCAAAACAGTCTGCCAGAGCAGCTGTTGAACTTCAGTCACATGTTTGTGAGCAACAGACAGTCCCAGAAACACGTAAGAGTGGTTTGGCCTCCTGTGGCGCTGTGTGCCCAGCAGGGGCATTCATCGGTGATCGAGATGAGAACGTTTGACCTGGAAGTTATGAAGAAAAGGAGACCACATTTGGTCCATATCAAACATATCCATCCATCATCCATTACTTCTATTTCCGCTTTATCGGGCCGGGATCGCGGGCAAGCAGCAGTCCTAAGCAGAGGACTCCCCAGACTTGCCTGTTTCCCCAGACACTTCTCTCAACTCACTCCGGGGGGTTCCGATGGCGTTCCCAGGGCCATCCGAGAAGACATAGTCCCTCCAGCGTTTGTCCTGGGTCTTCCCCGGTGCCTCCTCCCGTTGGGACATGCCCGAAACACCTCCCTAGGGAGCGTCCAGAGACATCCGGAACAGATGCCCGAGCCACGCTCAGCTTTGCTCGCCTGAGCAAAGGCCCCGTGACCCCGTACTCCCGCAGCACCCCCCAAGCCACACACGTGGGACACGGGTCGAAAGCCTTCTCCCAGATCCACCAAAAGCAACATTGACTGAGTTGCGGCAAACTCCATGAACCCTCGAGCACCCAGATGAGAGTTATAGAGCTGGTTCAGTGTTCCACGACCAGGACGGAAAAACCACTCTGCTCCTCCTGAATCTGAGGTTCGACCATCGGTCGGATTCTCCTTTCCAGTACCCTGAATAGACCTACAGGAGCGAGAGGGAGTGTGATCCCTCTATATGGAGCCACCCTCCCGTCCCCTCTTGAACAAGGGACCACACCCCGGTCTTGCCAGTCCAGAGCACCGGACCCGACCGCCACGCTCGATGTGCAGAAGGCGTGTAACCAAGACAGTCCGCAACATCAGAGACTTAGGGTACTCGGGCGTATCTCAATCCACCCCCGGAGCTCTGCCACGAGGAGTTTGCAACGACCCTCAGTGAGACTTCGGACTTGGGTGACTAGATGAGTCAGCCTCGAGTCCTCCGTATCTTACTTCCTCTTCGGAAGACGTGGCAGTGGATTTAGGGAGATCTCAAAGTACTCCTTCCACCGCCGACGACGTCCCAGTTCGAAAGGTTAGGGTAGTCTCCACCGCACCGTATAAAAGGTATGTGGTGTGGAACACTTGCTTCCCCCTCCTGAGGCGAACCGGACGGTTTTGCCAGAATTTCTTTGCGGCCGCCCGATAGTCCTCCCTCAGGCCTCCCCGAACTCCTCCCAGACGCCGGGTTGGCCTTTTTGCGACAGCACGAGCGCTGCGCGCACGCCTGGCCCGCCAGATACCCCCAAGGCCTCAGGAGTCCACAAGCCAAAGAGGCTAGATAGGCCTCCTTCTATCCGCCTGACGGCATTCCCTTACTCCGGTGTCCACACCGGGTTCGGGAGTGCCGCCAGCCGACAGGCACCGAAACCTGCGACCACAGCTACCGAGCAAGCCGCATTGACAATGGATAAGAGTACGAAACATGTCCACTCGACTCAAATGTCCCCAGCCTCCCCCGGGATTTGGAAACTGCTCCGGACGGATGTGGAATTGAAGACACGCTGACAGCGGGCTCCACAAGACTTCCCAACAGAGCCCTCACTATGACGCTGGGAGCCCGGCCAAGTCTGTCCGGCTTCACTCCACGCGCCAGCGGATCCAACTCACCACCAGGTGGGTATCGGTGGACAGCTCCGCCCCTACTCTTTACCCGAAGTGTCCAAGACACCCGGGTCCGGAGGTGCAAGAATTGACACGACAAACAAAGTCGATTCCATTGACCTCCGGCCGAAGGGATGTCCTTGGCTGTGGCACTGGTGGACCCCTTGTGCTGAACAAATGGTGTTCGTATAATGGACAGTCCGTGACTAGCACAGAAGTCCAATAACCTGAACACCGCCTCGGTTCAGATCGGTAGGGCCGTTTTCCCAATTCACCCTCTCAGGGTCACTGTCGTTGCCCACGTGGGCGGTGAAGTCCCCCAGTAGAACAACGGAGAAAAAGTCCCTCACGGTGCACTGTCAGTACCCTCCCAGGACTCGCAAGAAAGCCGGCGTAGCCTCAACAGCACCGTTTGTTGGCCTAGGGCCTGACACCACAGTAAAGACCTGTCCCCCAACCGAAGGACGGTAGGGGACCGAACCCTCTCGTTCACTGGGGTAAACTCCAACACAGGCGCTGAGCGTGGGCAATAAGCAAGCCCACCCAGGCCCGCCCGCCTCTCCCCGCAGGACAACACCAGAGAAGTGGAGCGTCCAGCCCCTCTTCGAAAGAGAGGAGTGGTTTCAGTGCCCCAAACTGTTGGCGTGGAGTTAAGGCCCGACTATATCTAGTCAAGTAACAAACCGTTTCAGAACTCCCGCACAAGCTCAGGCTCTTTCCCCCCCAGATGAGGTGACGTTCCATGTCCCAGAGTTAGTCTCTTGCGCCGGGGATCAGGTCGTCGAGGCCCGCTGCCTCGACTGCCGCCCAGATCCCTCTGCACCAGCCCCTTACCGGATCTCTCCTGCAGGTGGTGGGTCCACGGAGGACGGCCCCACGTCACTCGTTTGGGTTTGCACCCGGCCGGGCCCGTGTGGGAAAGACCCGGCCACCAGGCGCTTCGCCACGGTCGAGCACCCACCGCCAGGCCTGAGCTCCAGGGTGGGGCCCGCGTAACGCCAATCCGGGCGACGTAACTGGCCTTGGGTTTTATTTCTTCGTCATAGGGGGCTTGTGAACCGATGCTTTGTCTGAACCCGTCACCCAGGACCTGTCTTGCCTTGGGAGACCCTACCAGGGGCTTTGAAGCCCGGGACAAACATAGCCTCCTGAGAATCATTTGGCGCTCCAAACCCCCTCCACCACGTTAAGGTGTCGGTTCAGGAGGGGGCACATATCAACATATTTATGATTCTCTTTTACAGAATCTATTCGGTGAAAAAACTTTAGACCGTTTGTAATCCAGGACCGATTAGTATCGTTGTGATGCAGCTCCTTCCATGTCGTAAGCACAGATTTTGACCCAGGTGATTCTTCACCTATCCACCTCATGGACCCAAGCGTCTCATCTAGCCAGTAAGGCCTGTACAGGAACCCCCAAGTCCAACACCAGCACACGCCTCTGATTGGTAGCTGAAATAAAAGTATGGTTTTCAGACAAGGCAAGCCCCCGCCTCCTTTTTTCTAATTGTAGTTTTAAATTGATGTTGCACCTTAAGGCCGAGACAAGTTCCTACGTTTTTGAATTATTGTTCATTGACAATGGCAATAAACCTTTTCTGATTTCTGATTCTTGATTCTGAAATAAAGTTCGAGGTTTCGAGGAGCAAAAGGAAGAGAGAGGAGAGAGA
Organism: Chaenogobius annularis; assembly: GCA_015082035.1. Taxonomy (NCBI): domain Eukaryota; kingdom Metazoa; phylum Chordata; class Actinopteri; order Gobiiformes; family Gobiidae; genus Chaenogobius; species Chaenogobius annularis. Next base: position 7,187 of record BJKM01001811.1, on the reverse strand, counting down.
GAGGAGGAGAGAGCAGGAGTGGAGAGAGAGAGAGCAGGGAGGGAGAGGAGAGAGAGGAGTGAGAGAGGAGCAGAGAGAGAAAGAGGAGGGAGATGAGAGAGGAGGAGCAGAGGGAGAGAGTATGAAAGGAGGAGAGAGAGAGGAGAGAAGAGAAGAGAAGGATGGAGAGGGAGAGAGGAGATCAAGAGAGAGAGAAGAAGAGAGAAGAGCGACGAGAGAGAGAGAGAGAGAGGAAGAGAGAGAGAGAGAGAGAGAGAAGAGAGGAGAGAGAGAAGAGCGAGAGAGAGAGAGAGAGAGAGAGAGAAGAGCGAAGAGAGAGAAGGAGCGAGGAGAGAGAGAGAGAGAGGGGAGAGAGAGGAGAGGAAGAGGAGAGAGAGAGAGAGGAGGGAGCGAGAAGGAGAGAAGAGAGGAGGAGAGAGAGGGAGCAGAGAGAAGGAGCGAGAGAGAGAGAGAGAGAGAGAGAAGACGAGAGAAGAAGAAGAGAGAGAGAGAGAGAGGAGGAAGAGAGAGAGAGAGAGAAGGAGAGAGACAGAGAGGAGAGAGCTAGAAGAGAGAGAAGGACGAAGAGAGAGAGAAGGGACGAGAAGAGAGGAGAGAGAGGGAGAGAGAGAGGAGAGAGGAGAGAGGAGAGAGAGAGGAGAGAGAGAGAGAGGAGAGAGGAGAGAGAGAGAGAGAGAGAAGAGAGAGAGAGTGAGAGAGAGAGAGAGAGAGAGAGAGAGAGAGAGAGAGAGAGAGAGAGGAGAGAGAGGAAGAGAGAGAAAAGAGAGGAAGAGAGAGAGGAGAGAGGGAGAGAGGAGGGGAGGAGAGAAGAGGGAGAGACGAGAGAGAGAGGAGAAAGTAGGGACGAGAAGAGAGAGAGAGAGAGAGAGAGAGAGAGAGAGAGAGCGGCTGTTTTGTATTATTTCTTACATATTTGTGACGCATTCTTCTTCTGCGGTCACGTTGGGTTGTTGCTGTAGACGGGGTGACGTATACGGAAACGTAGAATCCACTGCTGCAGCTAGCGGTGGCTAACGGCTAACATTCTGAATTAAGGCTGATAAACGAGCTCAAGGTGAGAATTGAACTTCAAAAAACACAAACACGGATCTGAAAACACGGGAAGCACGGAACAGGGCCGTGACATGAGCAGGGTTAGGACCGGAAGAACCGGAATAAATGAGGAAATTGTTCAATAACGGCAGTTAGCTATCGCTCCTCCAGCTGACAAAACAATCAGAATCAGAATTCAGAATCAGAAAGAGTTTATTGCCATTGTCAATGAAACAAAATTCAAAAACATAGGAACTTGTCTCGGCCTTAAGGTGCAACATAAAACACTGACAGTAATAATAAAACAACATATATTCAATCAAAAAAGGGCATGCATTAGGAAACAATTTAAAATTACTATTACAATAAAAATAAAAAATAGGCATTTCTATGTACACAAGTACTAACAAGTCCTAAATCCTCGTTTAGACCTAAACCAGGTATAGACCTAAACCAGGACTAACCGGGACTAAACCTGGTTTTAAACCGGGTCTAAAACGGCTCTTAAACAGGTTTTAAAACCGGACTAATCCGGCTCTAAAACCGGGTCACAGGTCTTAACCCGGGACTAAACCAGGATCTAATCAAGGTCTAATATGGGTCTAATCTGGGACTAAACCGGCTCTCAAAACCGGACTAAACAGGGACTAAGACCACTGATTCCCTGGACCTGAAAAACACTTTTTCAGTCCGGGTGGAATTTCTGGGAAACTTCTCGTAATAGGAATAGGGACCGCTGCAAGTTCCTCTGTTTCCAGCAGGGGGGCGCTTGGAGGATTGCTTGATGGGCCAGAGCGTGGTGTTTTCGAGCTCCGACGACGACGTTCGTGACGAGGACGGTTTCCCACGCGACGGCGTGGAGCGAGGAGGAGGAGGAGCCTAATGGCGGCGGGGCGGGGCTTTACCTCTACCAGCCCTGAACCAGGAACCAATCAGCCACGAGCCAAATAAACGACGAGAGAAGAGGAAGCAGGAGGCGGAGCCAGCAGGCTGCGCTCAGCAGAGGATGATGTAAGAGGGGGCGGGCCAACGGGGCGGGCAGAGGCCCTAGAGGAGCGTTAGTAGGCTTAGTCGTTAGCGAGAGCTATATTTCATGATTTAAAAAGTCAGTTTTTTAGTTTAGGTTTATTCAGTTAAAGGTTGTGTTTGTGCTAAATGTACCTCAGAATGAGCATGTTTGAGAAGAAAAAGATGTGTAGCAGGTTAGATGTAGTTTGTGTGTGTTGCCGTAGTAACAGACCAGCATCAGAGCTTCTAACACATTCGGCCCTGACTCAAACTGAGGAATCGCGACTGGCCCCTGACGCCTCCCCCCTGACGCCTCCCCCCTGACGCCTCCCCCCTGACGCCACTCCCCCCTGACGCCTCCCCCTGACGCGACTCTCCCCCTGACTCATCCCCCCTGAAACTCATCCCCCCTGACTCATCCCCCCTGACTTCATCCCCCTGACTCATCCCCCTACGCCCCCTGACTCTACCCCCCTGATGCCTCCCCCCTTAATGTTTGTTTCCAGGTGATGGGTCTCACACCATGCCTGAAGCCCCGCCCCCTGAGGCTGAGGAGAGAGGACCGTGATTGGGCCGAGGCTCAGAGAAGCCCCGCGCCTCTATTCCCATGGATGCAGGTGACACATGTGCCCCCTGCTGAGCGACCTGAACTCTGACCCTTTTAAACGTGCAGATGTTTTTATAATAACTTTGTTGATAAATATTTCTTATGTTTGAAATCGAATCGTTTGAACTGAAAAGTCAAACTAGAGCAGAAGCCACGTTCGTAGAAACACGTCTAATTATCCTGGACAGGCTTTTGTCCCACCCTAAAGCTGAGTGTATTAATGATAAACATGATCCTGAGTTTTAGTCCCGTAATGTCCGGTCTGGTTTTGATCCCGGGACTTGAGCTGTCTAACCCTGTCCTGTTTGGGTCTAGACCACGTTGGAGCTGGTGAAGAGGACCATGGCCTTCGCTATGTCCTTCCCGTCGCTCGGAGTCCCCCCCTGGGCCCAGCAGATCTCAGACGACCAGTGGAAAGTCCTGGTCCAGACCACACTGCCAGCGACACCAGAAGAACTGAGCGGGACTGGGCTGGACGGGACTGGGCCTGGACTGGGCCTGGCCTGGACTGGGCCTGGACTGGGCCTGACTGGGCCGGGACTGGGCCGGGACTGGGCCGGGACTGGCCGGGACTGGGCCTGGACTGGGCCAAGGTCCTGGTGCTGTGGTTTTGTACAAAACTAAATATGAAAGACTTTCAACTTATTGTAAATAAAAGTGTTCTTTAGTTCCAGGAAACATGAGTAAAATGTGACTTAGTTTAAAATGTAAATGTGTTCAAGCCTATGGAGTGCTGGACCTGGTCCTGGTCTTGGACCTGGTCTTGGACCTGGTCTGATTTTGAGGTGACTCCTGCTGCATTAGAGACGGAGCGTTGTGATTGGTCAGGAGCTGCACTGGTCTGCGCCTCTCGTCAGGTCTCTGAAGCCGGGCCGGGCCGGGCCGGGTCAGGCCGGGTCAGTACTACAAACAAAGGAACTTGTCTCAGCGTTAAAGGTGCAACATGAAACACTGAGCAATAACATCAAGGGGCACGCCTTAGGAGACAGTTTGAGATGACTGGGGTAGGTTCCAGGGAGTCCAGATGCTGCAGGATGGAGCCTACAGAGCCAACTGCAGGGGGGGTCCAGCAGGGAGGAGGTGAGGGACTTGAGGTGGAGCAAGACCAGGCGCTCAAATGACTTCATGATAACAGACGTCAGCGCCACAGGCCCATAGTCATGAAGTCCAGTGATCCGGGGCTTCTTGGGACAGAGACAATGACGGACAACTTGAAGCAGCTGGGACGTGGCATGACCCGGGGGGTTTAACGCTGATTAGGCACAGAAGTATAATTATACAAACATAATTTAGAAAAATGACACACGTTTACTTACAGCTGTTACACGGACAACAAATATTGCACCAGGGATGATTGATGTCGGCATTATTGCCATTCAGTTTATTTCTGTAACGCCCAAAATCACAACAGCAGTTTCTCGAGGGGCGACAGCAGAAAACAGATTAAAAGTGTTCATAGGGACTTGTAAATTCATATAGACGTAGTAATGTCCCAAGCCCCCCTGTCCTAAGACCCTCCTCCTGCAAGCAAAACTACCAAACCTGTTTGAGGAAAAGAAGAAACCTGGAGAAGTTCCACAGTGAAGGAGCGATCCGACTCCCTCGGACGGACAGGCGGCAGAGAGAGACAGTGGAGCTGGACCCACTTCAGAGGAGAACCAGGTCTTTGAGGCTGATGAAGAACCGTTCATATGGAGTAGAGACCGTTTCTCCAGCAGTTGAGGAGCATCTGGATCCACAGGTCCTCGATGTGCCTGCTCCACTCCCGTCGGGGAAGTGGGAGAAAAAGAAGGAAAAGCGAATGAACAAATTAAATTAAATATTATATATATTATCTACAATATTATTGATAGAAAAGTAGTAAGCAGAGGAGGTTCTCCAGCTCCATACTTCCCCCAGAGATGGTCCTAGGGCAGCGGAGCTGAAACTGTAGGTCTTTATTCCTGGTCCTAACTGGCCCGACCATGAGCCATTTCACAGAGGAACGTTTGAAGCCTGGTCTTAAATGAAGAGACTGTGTGGAGACTGTGTCGGCCTCTTTACATGGACAGGACTGTTCCACAAACACGGAGCTTGGAGCAACTCTACCTCCTACTGCGCTTTTAGAGACCCTTGGACACAGAAGCCAGCATTTTGAGACAAAGTGCTCTGTTTGGATGATAAGGTCCTGTAGCATCTTTGAGGTCGGATGGGGCGGGTCATTTATGGCTTGGAAGTCAGGAGGAGGAGTTTGAATGTGATTCTAAACTCGACAGGAGCCAGTGAAGATCCAGCCGGCGTAATGTGCTCTCTTTCTTTTAGTTCCTCGTAATCTTTGCTGCATTTTGACCAGTAAATCTTTTTATGGAGCTTAGGAACACGCTGCAGCAGGAGTTACAGGAGTCTAATCAAGATGTTACAACGCATGTTCAGATGTTCTTCAGCATCACTTTTAGGCAGATTTGTCTGATTTGATCTCTATGGGCCGACTGGAAAAGGCTGTTTTACAGGTTGATTTATTGTGTTGAATGAGAGCTCTTGGTCAATCAGACTCCAAGGTTTCTTCCAGGAGCTGGAGGCCACACTGACTGGTCCAGTGGACCATCTGCTCAGATAAAGCGTCTCGTAGATGATTGGGCCTAGTACGATGACCTAGGTTTTCAGGGTTCAGAAGCAGATAATTAGTGTCGTCCAGGTTTTATATCCTTCACAAAGCACCAGTCGTCTGCTTGATCGTCTGATCGGGTTTCATGTAAATACAGCTGTGTGTCATCTGCAGAGCAGTGGAAGTGATGCATGCTTTTGATCATGTGAATAACGGCAGCAATAAAGAAAACAGAACTGGTCCGAGTACTGAACCCTGTGGACACCGTAGGTTACTTTAGAACAGGGGAGAGCTCTGGTTTACTTCAAATATTATTGTCCGAATGCGACAAGCTGTTTAAAACTTTCAAGGATTTTCAAAGGGTTGAAAAGGTCTGTAGTTTATAACTGGTCAGATCAAGATGAGGCTTTTCAAGAAGCGGTTTAAATGCTGTTTAAGACTGTGGAACATCACCACTTTTGATTGAATTATATATTAGATAGAATCTTAATTAGGGGGAGATGTCTTTGAGAGTCTGCTTGGAATCGGTCTAGAACAAAATGACGTTCTAGACACATAATGCGAAGTTCTCTGTTGATCACAGCAGTGAACCTTTCTAGTGTCTGATGGATTCTATGGGACACTAGTTTTAAACTGGCTTTCAGGCTAATAGTGGAGAGTTTTTAGAGCTAGAGTAGCTGGAGTGAGGCTCTATGCGCTGTGACAGTTTGTTAGCCTGATACGCGCTGAAAGAAATCTAGTGTTATTTTTTTGACTTCTATTAATTTGATAGTTTGGTTTGGGCCTACGCAGAGCTGCCTATAGAATTAGCAGATTTTCCATGTTTTAGGATTCTCCGTGTGTACATGGGAGGCGCGTTTTGCCTAATACTTCTGCTTTAGCGGAGCTGCAAACAAAGAGGACTCAGAAGTTATGGTCAAGTCGCAATTGTGACTTACACTGGACTAAGCGTTCTCAGCGGATACATGAATGAACATGACATGATCACATGACATGTCGCTGAATATTGGCTCTATTATTTCTTTGAACTTGAGATAGATTTTTCCGATATTGTCCTTTTCATTATGACTTTATTTTGTGGGGTTGGATAATCTTTAAGAACAAACTGAAGGTGATTAGGAAATGTTCTGACAGTTTAGGGTTCTGAGGGAAAGACAATGAGTCACGTCTCTATTCCATATGTTTAGAACAAGATCTAGAGTGTGCTTGTGACTGTGAGTCGGTTTATTTACATTCTGAGCTAAACCAATGCTCTCTAACAGGGCGCTGAAAGAATTACTGAGAGAGTTATCATTAACGTTCACGTGGATATTGAAACCTCCAACTATCACTACTTTATCCCAGTCTAACACCAAGTTTGATATAAAGTCTGAGAACTCTGTTAAAAACTCTGATTATAACAGTATTGCACAGGATTATGAAAGCCGAATGACACGTTCAGGACTCACAGTGTTTGTTGTAAAGTCTACAGCAGCAGAAGGAAAGACCTCTGAAACCTCTCTTCACACAGCGAGGGTGGATCAGTCTGTCACTGAAGCTGCTCTCCAGAGCGGACAGACTGTCCTGCAGGGGGCGACACTCATGGTTCAACATAGATGTGAGTTTAGCCAGGACCCTTCTGTCCCCCACCTCCTGCACCGAGTCCAGAGCACAGCCCAGGAGGAGCTGGACTTCTTGATGACTTTGTCCAGCTTCTTCCTCTCCCTCTCTGTGATGCTGCTGCTCCAGCAGACCACCCGTACAGGAGGGCTGATGCCACCACCGAGTCGTAGAAGGTCCTCAGGAGTGGCCCTGTCACTCCAAAGGACCAGAGTTATAGTCCTTTGGACTATAACTATGTTATGAGTCCAGTCCAGTTTGTGGTTAAGATGAACACAGTACTTGTATGAGTCCCTGTCCTTCCGATGTTTCACGGTGAGGGGGCAGCAGAGTGGTCTGTGGAAGTCCACCACCATC
>BJKM01001810.1:0-11848 GCA_015082035.1 Chaenogobius annularis | reverse complement strand
TTTAATGCCTTATGGTTAAGAGTAGATGGTTTAATGTATGAAAAAACATACAAATTCTGTTTTCACCTTTCCTATTGAATCACCGACAAGCAAGTACTTGAGGTGCTCTCTGAATCTATCATCACAACATTCAATATGAAAAGATCCATTTAAAAACATGTTTATAAGTCCATGTGGTTGTAGCGCACTAAGGAATCTGCGCCAACAAGTATGACAGATACTCAGACTTAAGGTGCGCTATATTAATTACTTTTTATAGTATCTTGCTTGTGTCCATGTCTTTCATTTTTATTTTGACAATGCAGAGTTTGCAAAACTATGGTGGTTTGCTTATGAAACAGTTAATTAATGGTTGTCACTGAGTACAAGCTGTGCATGTTCAGACTTCGATAACAAAAACAAACCAGAAATGATAACAGTGAGCATCTTATCAGAAATTATAGCTTTCGTAATAAACTTTCAACAATTGTAATTCAGTCATTAGCTATTGGAACTAAATTCAACATTGTGCCGTTAGTATCTTCAAAATATTCTTTGATCGACCAGCCCTGTTCAAAAGACTGGAGTTTTTCCCTCACTTTGTCCTAACTGTGCGAAGATGTTCAGAAACTGCAGCAAAGGGTGAGATAATGCTTTGTCTAGACAGTCTGAAGTCATTTCATTAGCCGGTGACTGGGCTTACCCCCTCTGCCCTGTCGGCACACAGATTCTGGGCTGTCCACTTTAAAGACATGGGTCATCGCCGTGTCTCCACTGGTGTCTGGAGACATATAGTCTCGGGTAGAAGTCCAAATATAACCAGAGAATGGGACATCGACCAGGCCGAGCTTGCTGTGGTCTCCTAGGTGACTGAGGCTGGACAGGTTTCTCGCCTTTGTGTCATTATGGAAAGACTGGACATGGATAAACTCAAAAATCAGCTTGAAGGGTAACGCTTGTTAATAAATTGCAAAAGTTATTCATCTCATATTGACACTGAGAACATTAGAAATTCTGATTTGTCTCAAACGCTGAACTTTTGGATATGAGGCGTGACTTGCTCTTGAACAATTGCCAGGTTTTATATTAAAAGACTATTTGTAATTACAAAGCAGCACTTGGCAGGTTTTGTGGAGTCTAAAGGCGCTCTCATCAATACTCTCTGTCATGTTGTCAGCGCAGTATAAATGACGGGTTTAATAAAGGAGAGTAAACAGAAGCAGGTCACAGGCGAGAATGCGAGGGCCACCCGTCGCCCCGCTCTCTACCTTCCATACTGCCCTCCCCTTTCAGCCTGTCCCACAGTCTTGCACGGCACGCACAAAACGGCCCTGATCCTCCCCCCAAAAAAGAAGATTAACCAACCCCTGACAGAGGAGTAATCTCTCTCAAAACACAGACTATTACCATTTCAACATGCAGCCGCTAAAGTGGAAAATGCAGTTCTGGTATGCTGCTTAATTGCGTGCGTAGGACTCACAGTTACTTAAGGTATGCAAAGAGGGCCTTGGATTGTCCAGTGAACAAAAACAATAGGCTTTGGGCATAAAATTAGAATAAACTTGAATAGAAGCTTTTCAAGAGAAGGTCTCTGCACTTGCCACAGACAAAGCAGGGTTTGGTTGTTCACATGAGTTATGGGTTATATTTTGGTCACATTGTTGCTCGTGTATGCCGTCATGAGATAACATTCCTGCTGCTTGACCTCTTGATTCATTTAATTACTTATCAGCATTCAACACAAGGCTATGAAATGTGCTGCTGTTGAAACACACAGCTAACATTGTCCTAATCATGCCTGGACAAAATTTCTCAGATGCTTCTTTGCATTTCTTTGCAATATCGGTCTGTTATTACTGAGATCCGGGATGTTTGGCCTTCAGTGCACCACGCAGGCAATGCCAAGCAAACTCGGCAGCCAAACTGAGAGTCAATGAGGGCTCATGTTAATGTGAAGTTCAAGCAAGGTTGGATTTGGCCTTGTAGAACCTGAAGCTATCCGTAGTCATGCGGGCAGAGACGTAGTAAATTTGGAATTTTACATACAAAAAACTGGATTCATCTGACCAAAAGAGCAAGTTAAATTGTCTTGTTAAATGTCCTCCTTTGCCTGGAACCTGGAATGACAGCAGTTTGTTCATTCTTTAATCAGGTCAGGTCAATTGTTGTACATGTACAATTTATCTGAGGTTGATTTGCACTTAACATAAAACAGTTACACAAGCAACACTTTTGAATACGTAAGTAAGACGGGGCTTCGATCAATATCAGTGAATTTGGAGAAGAGCTTCACACCCTACACACCGTACACACACCGGATAATACAATATGAGCATTATATATATTTACAGCTAGTGGAAATGTGTGAATACATTGATTATTTTTTGCATCATGGCATTTAATTGGTGGGATAGAATGTGCAGTAAGTGAGCATTTTGTCAAGGTTATATGTCAGGAAAATACGGGGGAAATAATAAATGTGGGACTTTTGACAATTTTGAGAGTGGTCAAATTGTGGCATTGAAGGATACAAATGCAGAGGACAAATGTTCCCTTTGGGGGCAATAAAAGTGTACGTTACCTTAACCATAACCTTATATACCTGGCAGTGGCACATAATCATTCACATTATGTCAACTTCGACTTTGCATATTTGTGTGAACTGAAGGCTAGTTGGAGCGTTTAATGAGATGTGAATGTAAATGTGTCTGATTGCATGATGCTACTGCACAGAGCTTGGTCTTGTAAAACCCTTTCCTATCCGTAATCATTCTGGCAGATATGTAATCCAGAATTTTCCATACAAGGCACAGACAAGCGTTTTTTTTTCTGTCTGTCCATCTCTGTCTCCATCATTATCTCGTCAGCCTCACTCACACACTGTTGACGCAGCGCTGTGACGAAACCCATCATTCAAATTATTTTTAGCGTAGAGTCCAGGCACAGGAATTGGTAATCCAAGCAGTGACATCTGGCCTTGAGGGTTTATGTGATTAGCCGAGAGCCTTGCCCCTAATAGCCTATAGCGGACGTTCTACATTACCGCGCTGAAAGGGCCAGAGCTACCCATGGGTTTCAGAGGGATGATGAAACAATTCAAAAATAGATATTATATCTTGTGAATGGGCAAAAGTCCTCAAACCTATGAATAGTCTTGATGCAATATTTCTGCTTTAAATGCGAAACAGAAATTGTGCAGGAAGAAGCACGGAAGCTGCAAGGCATTCTCGTCTGCAAGTTCATTTAAGGTGCATTTTAGGGTTATGGCCAGAGATGAAGATAACTAGTACTCAGGGCAAAAAGGACACCCAAAAATAAATGCTAAAACGGAAAGACTAGAAGAGGTCAAGAGATTTAAAAACAAACCAAGCGGTCTTGTGGAAGGCTGCCAGCGTCTTAGTGAATTAATCATCATCACCACTCGAAGGGCTAATAATGACAAAGTGACCAGGCTTGTCCCCTCGCTTTCAGGCTTTCTATGCACACAACGCTGGTCACAATTATGGAATTCAGCCCATCTTGAAGGGGAAATGGTCCTTTAATCATCATGTTTTAAATATATAAAAACACCAGCCAAACAATTTTATTTATTTTTCTCGAGTACATTACTATATCTATGGTACAGAGCACACATATTTACAATACAGAACAAAAGACATACAACACAATTTTAACAAAGGAAGGACCTTTTTCAAAAGGCGCCAAGCTTATAAATAATTCGACTTTCATCTTGGATTAGTATTATGAATTTATACAATGTTGTGTGTGTCACATAATACTTCTCTCTACATAAAGCAACTTCACTATTTGAACTCTCAAACAATCAATAAACTCATCACCAACATGATCTGTACAAAGGTTACTGAAACATCAATGTCTATCTATGCTCATATAACGCCCATATAACGCTCTTATAACACCCAACAATCTTTGACAAGCTGTTGTTTCCAGTTCTTAAATTACAAATGAATTGCATGTATGATGTTTTTTCACGCAACAGACCCTTTAAGCATTGTCTCACACTCTGCATTTCTTAACTGGTGTTTTGCCAATTAAAACTTAATACAATCTTATTGTAATGATACTTATATTAAAATGATCTTTCTGGAACAGTATTAAGGTCATGAAATGTATTACAAAGACCATTTTACATTCAAATACTTAATTTCACGTAATTCTGGTTAGGAAACATTTGACTACACCATTCTTTAAAGGCGCACTACATAACGATTCCCCCGTCTTGTCACCATTATTTCCATGTATTCAAGTATAAGTGTTTGGTCAAAAATGCCTCAGAAACATGCATTTTTACTGTGAGCGGCCTCGTCTCGCCCCATGTCGCGGACCTGTAACTTCTAGCTTCCTGCATTCCTAAATGGCGATACCTACATTTAATTCTGCAACTTTCCACGCAAAGTACTAACCTCTTCATGCAGACAATCAGATAACGGACCCGCCCCTAGAAGAGTCACATGTGTAACTTTAAATTACTCCAAACAGTCAGTGATGCTTAATTGTGTGTGTGGGCATCTGAGAAACCAGGTGGTAGCTCTTAGTTTGTTAGGAGTAAACCCATTTTGGCTTTACTGAAAACTGTTTAAACATGCAATTAGGACAAGTCTCTTATAATCTGCTTTGTGCTGTAATAATCATTTCAATGCTATAAACAAGTATGTTTGTTTGCAAAGAGTGAGATAAAGAAAGGGACTATTTTGGGCCGTTGTTTGCTCAGAGAAGCTGCTGCAGTCTGTTCCCAGGAGCTTGACACAGCCATGCTGCAGTTTTGCTTTTGTTTTGTTGTCTTCGGGATTTGTGGTTGAGAGGGAGTTCACTGCCCCTCTGCTGTTCTCGTCATTACTTGAGTGAAAATTCTTAAAGCACTTCTTCCCTAAAATAAGAAATTATTTATCCTACGAGTAAATTCAAGGCCACAGTTTTTTAGAAAGAAAAACCCTGTTATTGAAATGCAATTATTCTTTATGACGTGTTTGCTCTTTGCCACTGTTTTATTTTGTTTTGCTGTCTCTGTGGAGTGTCCAGTGAATCAGTATTCTTGTAGTTTTCTTTCAGTCTGTGTGTTAGTACAGATGGGAACCGTAGGGAAATGGCATTTCCTGTGCATGACCAGTATCCACATACGCACCACTCAGTCTGCAAAACATCACTGAACTCCGGAAATATTAATTTAGCAAACAGTCCATGACATTTTATTTAATTGTTACTTTTTACTGTTAACTTAAAGACTTCAAGAGATTAATAACCCACTCTGTCTTTATTTAAAGCTTGTCGCTACCACTCGTATTTCAGACACTCTCAAATTCCTAACCTCTCACTTTCATTTCTGTCCCATGCCCCTCCCCTCTCCCCTTGTCACAGGTATGGCCTCGCAAGTGCAAGTCTTCTCCCCCCACACTCTCCAGTCAAGTGCCTTCTTTAGCGTAAAGAAACTGAAGGTGGAGCAAAGTTGTAACTGGGATATGACAGGGTACGGCACACACAGCAAAGTCTACAGCCACAACAGCAGTAAGAACGTGTCAGCCACCAGCGGGCCCCTGGGGATCAACAGCTCCACGCTGCCCTACGAACAGGCGCTCATCTTTCCTGCCAGCGCGGGCCACATCGTGGTGGCCTCAGCCAGCAGCACTTCTGGAGCAGTTGGCTCACTCCTGGGCAGTGGAGGCGGAGGTAGCAGCAGCAACAGCAGCACTGGGGGTGGCAGTGCACTCCACAACCTGACGCGGCGCAGCACTGTCAGTCTCTTAGACACCTACCAGAGATGTGGGCTTAAACGCAAGAGCGAGGAGCTTGACAACAACAGCAGTGTGCAGATCATTGAGGAGCACGGCCCACCCATGATCCATAACGGAGCAGCCAGTGGAGCCACAGTGGCTACAGCGGCCACTGCCACCTCAACAGCCACATCAAAAAACAGTGGCTCCAACAATGAGGGAGATTACCAGCTTGTGCAGCATGAGGTGCTCTGTTCAATGACCAACACATATGAGGTGTTGGAGTTCTTGGGAAGAGGGACGTTTGGACAGGTGGTCAAGTGTTGGAAGAGGGGTACAAATGAGATAGTTGCAATCAAAATCTTGAAAAACCACCCATCATATGCACGGCAGGGCCAGATTGAGGTCAGTATCTTGGCACGTCTGAGCACAGAGAGCGCAGATGACTACAACTTTGTGAGGGCCTACGAGTGCTTCCAGCACAAGAACCATACGTGCCTGGTGTTTGAGATGCTGGAGCAGAATCTGTACGACTTCCTCAAACAGAACAAGTTCAGCCCTCTGCCCCTAAAGTACATCAGACCTGTTCTGCAGCAGGTGGCCACAGCGCTAATGAAACTCAAGAGTCTAGGACTGATCCACGCTGACCTGAAGCCAGAGAACATCATGCTGGTGGACCCATCCAGACAGCCGTACAGAGTAAAGGTCATCGACTTTGGTTCTGCCAGCCATGTGTCCAAAGCAGTGTGTTCCACCTATCTACAGTCCAGATACTACAGGTAGGAGAAAATACTTACTTTTATCATTCTCATGTCTGATCTGGTGGTTTTATGTGAAATATTGTGCTAGCGATTCACATTCTTGCGGCTTTTCTTTTGATATCAAAGACATTATATTTAAAAATTTTCTTTGCACTCTTTGCATTATATACAGTATGTTAAGACGTAATGATGAGCCCTGTACTTTTGTGGTTAGCTGATTTTTCAATTAATTCACAGTGGAGGGGCAATGGGCCCACCGGCTTCTGTGGGCCCCTCGTCCCTAGGCCCCCGGACCTCAGCCCCCATCACTGGCTCCCATTTCCCCTGGCTCCCATTCCCCCTGAGGATATAGATGAGGGGTCAGCTGGAGTTCCGCTGTAATATGTGCCTGTAATCCACACGAGAGAGATGGGCATTAGAACCAGATGACTCTCTGGGAAGGCCTTTGCTCCTCCATGTATTTCTTTAACATTCATATTTAGCCCATAACAAACAGCTATGTGTGAGGACTCACAGTCAATGTCAGAACAGAGAGAAGCTTTGTCTGGGTCTGGGCCTGATGCGGGCATGAACAGGTGTGTGTGTGTGTGTGTGTGTGAGGACACTGTCCATAACTGTCCACATGCCAGGTGCTGGTCCGCTCTGCACTGTGGAGGATCTGTGCTTGTCAGTTAGTAGAATATGTTGACAGAAAGAATGATAATCTTATTGCTTATGGTGTTGTTGACAAAAATAAATACAAATTAAAAAATACTCCTAAAATTGCATAACCTTTATTTTGGCTGACTTTAGCTTTTGAATTGCATCAACACCAAAATACTTCAGCTCATCCTGAAGTAAGCAGCAGAGGTTGTTGCTCCTACTCTGTAGGTCAACAAGCACACGGGAATAATGTGTTCCTGTTTGTTTTTTGCTGAAGTGACCAGTGAAAGAGATCATCCCTTCATTTTCTCCTGGCTGCAGACAAGGGAAAAAAAGGAACAACATTGGCCAGAAAATTACCCATGAGCCTCGGCATGCTAAAGCCGGGAATTCAGTGACCCTGGTTTGGCAATTGGTGTGATGTCGGTGTGTGCGGGTTGTTCTTTTCAAGGTCTAATTGTTACAAATGAAGCAAATCTTCTGCACAGACCAGTCCAATGGGGGAGATAAGGACGAGCATACGGGTGTCTTAGCATTGGGTGCAGTTTGGGAAGCAAACAAACGTGTGGGGCGGTTCATGTGAAGTTGAAATACTTAGATGAGGGAGTTTGACTCTTTGATCATTTCAAAGGAATAGGTCTGGTTTTGGACCAATAATACAGGTGCATGGGATATACACTGCACAACTTGACAAACTAAATACATCCCATCAAAACAAATTTTCACTGTAAATTGTTATATGCATGAACCAGGTAATCCATATCCCTATTATCACTTAACCAATGCAAGCAGTGCCATGGCCCGCTCACACAGCTGTTTCGGATGTCATCGAGAGCGTTTGCGGTTGACGGCCTGTGTGTTGTAAAGGCCTTGCAAATGAGTTATGGATTTTCCACAAGGTTGACTCATGCAAATAAAATACCCATAGCATTCAAGGCGAACAGGTGATGCGCGTTTGTATGAACGGCAAAAGGTGCACTGTGACTTTGATTGCTCATGTGGTTCATGTGTCACTGTCAATAGCATTTCTGCTGTCTTTAAGCATGACGTCACTTCACCATGTCCGTGTTTGTCTTCCCTGTTCTTAATTATACCATAGAAAGCATGTAATTATTACACCATTCACCAGCTTTGTGTATTGCTTTTCTATTTCATGTTCCCCTATTATTATCTATAGGTAATGATGTAATAGGTAAGCCGGATAGTCAAGCTTGCCTTGTACCAGATAAAAGGATTATGGACTTGGCCCTCATGGAACTATTTGTCCTATTTATCTAATCAGGTAAAGCCATGAAACATGGTCTGAGCTGGCCATTTTGGAAAATAGACAGAACTTTCAAAGGCTTATATCAACATAAAATCAGTTAATTAAGATAAGAGAAGCTTTATTCGTTCCACAATGGGGAAATTATGGGCATATGCTCATCATATGGTGATGTAGGTAATGGATGTTTGGGATTAACTGCCCCTGTCTTGTGCCATCGTTTAGTGAGCCACCGAAAGTTCATATAAAGAAAAAAGGGACAACCTCGAACCAGAAAATTACCCATGAGACGCGGCATGCAAAACCTGGGACTTTGGTGACCCTTGTTTGGCAGTGGGTGTACTCTTGGTGTGTGGTTATTACTTTTTTCTCCTCCAGTTTAAAGAGTGATATATGGATGCTGTGTCTCAGCATTATGTCAACATTGGGCAGCCTATGAGGAGTGGTAAAGAGTTCCCTATGAAAAATTAGACTTAATGATGTTTCTCAGATGCACAGACGTGGTGTATATGTTTATGATTCCTACATGCATGTTGCGACGCTGACATTTAAAACATTTTGAGTGAGCACACCTCGTAACACTCCTCTACATTTAACTAAATAAGAAATATATCAGTGACCAAAATCTGAAGCCTTTTTTGATAACTATAGAATATGTGCAGACTGTTATCTGTTCATATGGAAGTAAACAGCCCTCTAGCTGCTTTTTCACAATTAACTTTCAGGGGAATCATATCAAATGCTTATTCCATAAAGGCATCAAAAAGCTACTATGTGTATTAATCGAACTAATATCTAAATCTAGCTCCAAGAACATGTTAATATTATTTTTGTTATCATATTGCCCACCTCTAAGATAAATATAGAGCAAACCATTTTTTTTTTTTTAAATGTACACAGTGTCAGTCTCATCGCTGCTAGGGACATGTGTCAAAAACTTTTCAAAATCCTGAACTTTGGAACTCCTTTCCCCCCCCCAATACAACAGGTTGCTTTTTCTGTTATTTCTCATGGTGGCATGTTGAGATGGCTGCAACTGATGCCGCGGCAAGATCCCTGACACCCCTGGGTCTGTGCGGACGCCTTAATAACGGATGAAATATGTATCTGGCTGCAGATGGTAAGGCGAGCTCCTCTTCCACCTGTCTATCTGCCTGCCTTATGTACCGTTAGCCGGCAACGACAAGCAGACGGACAGGCCCGAGCGTTCCAGCACATTTACCCTGCCTCCGTGCGCGACATCAAGGTGCTGTTTTTAATGAATGAGGTTACTATTAGTTACTACCTGCAAAGAGCGAGTTGAATCATGTGCGCCAGAGGGGGAGGAAGAGGCAAAGGCAGGAGCTGTGAGATCAGGTTGCCACAAAAGAAAAGATGAATTAGACAAGGACGGGAAGGCAGGTGTTGTTTGTGTGAATATTGTCGTCAAGGGGGGGAAGAAGGAGGCGTGGCCATGTAGAGTAGAAGGTGCACGCTTTGCATTTTTCACCTCGAATGGCTGTTCCCCTGAGCGCTCGCAGATTATTACTAATGTAGATGAGCGTTCATTAAAGCTGGCTGTGTCGCCGCTTACTTATGCTTTCTCCGATTGTTTTACTTTTACTTCGCGTATATTCACAGCTTAAAGACCTTGGCAGGCTTCTTTTTTTTTTGTGTGCCATATTTCCTATTAACAATTGACCCCCAAAGTGATAATTACTGCTGGCTGTATTCACTACTGTGCCATTTTACGACAGTCATAACACCTTAGTATGCATGACAGAATCCTAATAACCTGTTTCTCATTTATAATTTGCCTGCGGGCAGCTCTTCCAAGTGTCTCCGCAGAGTCGAGCCCGGAAAGCAGGATACATGTGGTGGCTAGGCTAATTAAGTAGCAAGAGTGCAGCTTACAGGACACACCGTAAGTTGAACACCGCAAAGTTTCACGCTATTTCTAAACAGTGTATGAATAGTTTGCGAGGGAAGGATATGAGGTTCCCTAGATTGTCTCATCCCAGTTATCGCTCTTTGTTCCACCTCACAGTTCAATTTCCATACATTTCCCTGGATATTAAGCGGACGGAAATTAAGCTGCCTTGATAGAACGCAGCGAGCCGCCCACTCATGCGCTCGCAGAGGCTGCCTCCTCTCTGCTCCGTATTGATTAGTTTATTTGAAAACACAAGAAGGTTCTTTGGTGCTGTTCCTTTGGTAAGGGTGGAGACGAGCTAAGTGATAAATCGAGAATGCACATTTTAGGTGACGTGACTTGCGAGTTTTGTGCCATCGTTTTTTTCATGGTAAAAAAAAAATCAGCTCGACTGCAATCAGGATTTACTATTTGTAGAATTTAGATGAGGTGGCTTTCTGGATATTTTTTTCATTGTGCTCGTTCAATGATAAAAGAATATATATATATTTTCTTACTGGCAAAAGAAAAACTGATTAAAGAACGATTTGGACTAGTATTTGAGTGAAAATGTAAATTAATTCAATCAGAAATAAGAGAGTAAAAACTTTAAATGTGTAAATGTCTTCAGTTAAAATGTTCTGTTCAAGTGGCTTTCTAAATTAATCCAAATTCTGTGGCATAGATGTGGTAGTTAAATATAATTCAACTAGCTAGGAGTGGGTGAAATTGACAACATTTTACATTTGGATTCATTTTTGTACAATAGTCAGACAATATCATGTCAGTCCAACAGAAATGTTGTTTAAACATGTCTTTAAACTTATTATTGCGCTTTTAAAATATGAAATGTGTGTAAAATGATTCACCTTATACCCTTATTTTGAAAGTTTACAACATCACTTTTTTTCATTTTTATTCAGTTTTTTGTGATATAATCGATATTCAAATGTTGCATATCTTCAAAACAGCATTCACAATATTATCGAAAGTTTGATTTATTCCATGCCCACCTCTACTAACAGTTCTTTCTTGACAAACCCAGTGCTTTACGAAAACAGTTTTGCTCCTTTTTTTGTTGTTGTTGTTCCTAAGCAAATAGTTTCAGCTGCAGTTTTTGAGCTACACTATTGCTTGACGGTTTTCTAGGTATTGGCAGTTCCTTCAAGTCTTGTAGATGTTTGAGTGGCACCTCGGGCAATGCAGCTAAATGATTCCTAAGTATTCCTAACGTGCCCTTCCACGTGACGGGCCAAAAAGGCAGTGGAACTTTCCCATGTACAGCTCGGCTCTGAAACTCATTAACAGGACAGGTGAAAGATCTCCCAGCAGTGGTCCGGTAGAACATTAATTTTCCGACGTGCCGCGGATTTGTCTTTTCCGATCTGGACCGGGGCGCCGTGCTGGTTGGCAGGGTGACGGCAGCCTTTCAGCATCTGACTTGCACAGGTACCCCCGGGTCTAAATTAATCATGAGGCCCTCCCACAGATCCCCTCAAACCCTATTGCTCTACAGGGATTTCAAACATGGCGGACCCCACTGCTGTTCGTCTTCCTCACCTTCCTTCCCCTTTGCACCCTC
>BJKM01001809.1:0-11881 GCA_015082035.1 Chaenogobius annularis | reverse complement strand
CATTATGTGAGTATATATATATAGAAAGAAAGGATGATATTGCAAAATCTGAATATCCAGTGCATCGTTTGTAATAAAAAACAGAAACGTCACTCGTAAATCCCCCAAACATGGTTATGAAGTGATATTTCTGAATGTTGTGGTTCATTTTCACATCCATTCACATTTAGCACGATATTTAAACCTCGACGAAGACATTTACGGCCACATTTTTGCACAAATATATACATTATACACGTAAGCCGTTTTTGTCAATATCGTCCACCTCCATATGTAACACTGCAAAACATATTACTCAAGTAGGACTAAAAGTATGGTGTAGTAAGTATATCCTTCAGGAAATGGAACTCGGCTCCACCCACCTCTGCTAAATTCTTGAGAGAAATGGAAGCGTGGTATGACAGCGCTGCCTGGTCACCCCCGGAGCGCCACGGTTTGAGAGCGCCTGCCAATTTGTCCAACGCGGTCGGAGCGGCAGCAGGCTTCAATGACATCGTAGTTAGAGCTGGATTATAAAGCTCGGGTTCAGATGTGTCACAATTAGCGCGCCGGAGAGGCTAACGCTTGGGCGCGAGCGGCGGTGCGTAACACGGGGACAGCGGCCGAGCTAATTAAACGGGGATCGAGAGCGAGGCCGGGCTTTTATCTGCACGGTTACGTAAGGTGCGGGTTCATTTGTAGACTTTGAGTTCCTACCGTGCACGGGGGACGAACAGGCCGATATCGGATGCTGTGGGAAAATGCTAAACCACGCAGCGGCCATGATGCCCTTTGCACATGTGCAGGTGGAAGAAGGGTCTCACGCAGACCCCGAATTCAGGTTCTCATGATTTTCTAATTGCGACGTTGTTCGGCGAGTTTGTCCCTCTGGAAACAATCATCATCGCTTTGCACCAGCCAAGTTGCAGTTTGTGAAGAAATATTGACAATTCAAAGTGACAGGAAATAGTGCCGAGTTCTAAAAACAGAATCCCTCCACCTCTGTGATGTCATCAAAAAGCGCCGTTCCCTCAGAAATGCAGATAAACTTCGCACGCAGCTCGCACTTTTTCACGACAGCTTAAAGCGTCATTTAACAAAGTAAAGGAGTTGTCACGTGAAATCATGTGACAAATCACAACTTTTGTAGGATTTAAATGCACCTTATTTACAGTCTGGTTGCTAGGTAGCGGAATGATCACCTGTCATATGTGTCGGTCATGTCAAACCAGGAAGTAACAAAGTTGAGAAAAACATCTTATATATATAATCATATTCCCTCTGTGTGTAAACGTGCAGTCTAATGTGCCATATGGACTTCAACAACACGGAGACCATGTGTGCTCCCGGTGGTCGAGTGGTTAAGGCGCCAGCACATATGCCGGGCTCCACGTGCAGCCGGCCGCAGTGTCGTGAGTTCAACTGCGTGTTTACTGCGTGTCCCCCCTTCTCTCTCATCCCCATTTCCCCTACGCTGTCCTGCCTAATAAAGCCCACGGGCCAAACCTCACTTGAGTGGGTCGCCACGGTGATAAACTGCTCATCGTGTAACCAACGGAGCATCAGACCCGCCCTTCTAAAGTCCTAACAGCAGCTTTTGTTTACCCGCTGCTCTGGTGGTGGTCAGTTTCCTGGCACGGGAAAACAAGCAGCAGGGCCACACCTCCACCAGACAGGTTACAAGTCAGGTTTGTGGAGAGAGACACGCCCCTTCACAACAACGGCGCATGTTTTTCCAAGGGTTTTAGTGCTATAAAAACACCTGTAATGAAAGAAATGGTGGGGCTGTGAGCGTTTTCTTTCGCGCGGGTCGATCGATGCAAATAGCTTTGGCCGGTTGTAATGTGGCAAATTAACATGTGTCACTCAAAGCGAACCACAAAATCAAACCAAGACGAACCCGAAAGATGTTTTAAGACCTTTGCACGCAACATGACCAACCGAGCTCAAACACAAAGCTCAAACACAAAGCTCAACACAAAGCTCACACACAAAGCTCAACACAGAGCTCAACACAAAGCTCAACACAAAGCTCACAAAGCTCACACAAAGCTCAACACAAAGCTCAACACAAAGCTCAACACAAAGCTCAACACAAAGCTCAACACAAAGCTCAACACAAAGCTCATAATGTCGGTATTCAGGCCTTTAGTACCGCCTTTAAGCCATTTGAAACCTGCAGTGAACTTGTGGTCAGCTCTGGCTCCTTTCTCCTGCCTGTCCTCGGCGGTCCGCTCCTGTCCCGGCGGTCCGCTCCTGTCCCGGCGGTCCGCTCCTGTCCCGGCGTCCGTCCCGGCGGTCCGCTCCTGTCCCGGCGGTCCGCTCCTGTCCTGGCGGTCCGCTCCTGTCGGCCTGTGTTTGTGTGGCGTGTGTTTGTGTAGTGTGTGTGTGTAGTGTGTGTGTGTGTGTGTGTGTGTGTGTGTGATCGTACCTGGGCGTGCGGCGCGGCGGCCATCTTGACCCGCTGCTGGAAGAGAACGCTCAGTATACGGTTCTGCTGCTCCAGGTCGAACACGCGCGTCCTCAGCTTCACACACTCGTCCTTCAGGTCCTGGGAGGGAAACGTATTCGTGTGTGGGGCCGATCATGTTCTATCGTCTGATTATATAACTGAATCTGCCTTTTACTCAGGTTCAGGGGTTGAAACTGATCCGCATTTCTCAGAGATTGACCTGACAAACTTCTGAAGGACCTTCTGAAGGGTTGAATAATGGCTCCACTTTCTTTCTGAAGCTATTACGAAAACATGATTTCACCTTGGCAAATTTGAGTTGACAGAGAAGATGAACTTTGTGCCACTTGTTTCTTTGAACTTTCGAATGTTTGAGTAACTCTTTAGGCAGAAAAAGAAAATGAAAGTTAGTTCTCTGCCTCCCTCACAGCTCAAGTGTAACTCAGTAGTGTGTGTAATCTGGTACATTTAGGCTGGCGGTTTAGCACAAGTTAAATCCTTGGAGCTATTGCTAATTATCCTTCTCATTATATTTTAGGTTCCATCACATAAATGCCACACGAGGGGTTCCCAGAGCACACACGCCTGAGAAATGTCTAATAAAGTGTTTTAATAAAGTGTTGTCTTTACCTTCTGAGTGAGGAGCGCCTGGACCACTTGGTTAGCCACCTACAAACACAAAGCACACGGTGTTATGTAATCACACACGCTGAGGACCACCGGGGGCGGTCTTTACTTTGATGAACCCCAAGACTCGACTCATTGCCTCCGTTACGACTTAAACATGAATTCATTACATGTGTTATTACAATGAACAGCTGAAGACACAGAGGAGGGTCTCCAGGGTCTGGGGGGACGTGCTCCTCTTTTTAAAGACGAGCAGCTCAAGACTGTGTGTGTGTGTGTGTGTGTGCGCGTGTGCGCGTGTGTGTGTGTGCGAGTGTAGCTGTGTGTGTGTGTGTGTGTGCAGGTTGTGTGTGTGTGTGTGCAGCATGCTGGTGTGTGTGTGCGTGTGTAGTGTGTGTTGTTGGTGTGCTGGTGAGCTGTGTGTGTGTGTGTGTGTGTCCAGCTGTGTGTGTGTGTGTGTGTGTGCGCGTGTGTGTGTGTGTGCGAGTGTAGCTGTGTGTGTGTGTGTGTGTGTGCAGCTGTGTGTGTGTGTGTGTGCGAGTGTGTGTGTGTAGCTGTGTGTGTGTGCATGCTGTGTGTGTGGTGTGTGTGTGTGCAGCTGTGTGTGTGTGTGTTGTGTATGTGCGTCGTGTGTGTGTGTGTGTGTGTATGTACGCGTGTGTGTGTGTGTGTGCGCGTGTGTGTGTGTGTGTGTGTGCGAGTGTAGCTGTGTGTGTGTGCAGCTGTGTGTGTGCAGCTGTGTGTGTGTGTGTGCTGTGTGTGTGCAGCGTGTGTGTGTGTGTGTGTGTGCGTGTGCAGTGTAGCTGTGTGTGATTGTGTGTGCGTGTGGCGTGTGTAACGTGTGTGTGTGTGTGTGTGGTGTGTATGTGCGCTGTATTGTGTGTGTGTGTGTGTGCGAGTGTAGCTGCTGTGTGTGTGTGTGCGAGTGTGCTGTAGCTGTGTGTGTGGTGCAGCTGTGTGTGTGTGTGTGTGTTGCAGCTGTGTGTGTGTGTGTGTGTGTGTGACCTGCGTGTGCGAGTGTAGCTGTGTGTGTGTGTGTGCGTGTGCGAGTGTAGCTGTGTGTGTGTGTGTGTGCGTGTGCGAGTGTAGCTGTGTGTGTGTGCAGCTGTGTGTGTGTGATTATTGTATTTTAATAATTTCCTGTCTCAAAATAATAAATAAATACAATAAAAGGACTAAAAACTGATCTAAACTGAATACAATATGAATATGTGCATTGGAGCTGAACCATTTGGATTCATTCATTCATTCATTCATTCTAATTGCGATTTGCTCTGAGCTTTATGATTTTACACATAAACCACAGTGAGGTGCGAGAAGACTAAACTACAGCATTAGCATTAGCATTAGCACGTTTCATACACAATGAGACATATTTTAGGATATTTATCATTATCAATGGGAGTTTTCTCTGGCAAAATGAGACTCTTTTAAAAAAGGGAGATAAACATTATTTCTCAAATGAAAGTCTGAGGTGCAACAAGATATGTCTCAGATAAACGACAGCCAATCAGAGGAGTAGGATATTAAATGGGGTGTGCCTCAAGGCTCGACTCTTGGACTGGTTCTTTTCTACATAAACAATTTAGTTACAGTTTTGGATTTGGGGAAAATTCTGATACGACTTTATTTTATTCTGGAACAAATATACAAAGAGGTTCGTCGAAAAACTTAACTATAGATTCATAATCTCACTTGTACATAATCTTTGTTCAAATAACAAAACAAGTTATAAAAAAAACGAATAAACCTCAAATTCTACCATCCCATTTAGGAGTCTGCATGTGCAAGTGTGAATCCTAAATCTGGACTTGAGCAGGACCAAACCAGGACGTAACCAGGGCAAACCTGATGGACGGATCTGAGCTCAAACTCGGACCAAACCAGGATAACTTTGGTTTATAAAAGTGCGCTGATATCGGAGTTTTGCACCTGGAAAAGCTGTATCAATGCTTTTACCATCAATGTTTGTGTGTTTTAATGAGGCACGTCATGTCAAAGGTTGTTTTCTAAAAATGTATTTTTATCCCACAAAGACATGAACGTCACAGCTTAAAGTAGCACCAAACGTTCTAATCTTGTCTTTAACAGCAGTTTGTCAGAACAGGTTTGTTAGCTCATTCCGAGCCTGAGGAGAGTTTTGAGTCTAAAGAGTTAAATAGAATGTTTATGCCAATTTTCAGTCAATTTTTACTCAAAAACGAAATAAGAAATCCAAAATCCCCCAGTAAATGTTTTTGCATCTAATGAAGACATTTAAACCTGGCTCTGTCCAAATGTGGGCTGTTTTTTCATATAAAATGCCTTATTTCCAAATGAAAACATGACGTGATGATAAACTTGTAATACTTTTTGTTCTTACATTTCTGTGCGTAAAATACAGGAGAAGTTTCAGACTGATAGATTCAAGAACCTTTGCTCTTCCCCTTATTATCTCGCTGTAATGTTTGGTGTAGGTTTGAACAGGAATAAACGTATCATCACTCAAACGCTGCTTGTCCAATGGCGCTGCTGCTCTCTCATGACGAATAAGCCATGGTCATGTTTATTGTACTTCACTTTCATGAACCAGACCCCCTTTTCATGAATGTCCCCCTGTGGGCCTGTGCGCGTCCCAGGACAAGCTGCTGGAGGAGATGTGGAAGCAGCAGGACAGTCTGGAGTCGGTCCCCGTCGCCGCGGTGACATCTGTCCCTGTCGCCACGGAGACAGCCCCGTCAGAGGAGACGCAGAGCGGATCTGAGGACCCCCTGTTAGAACGACTCCGGGCTCTGGAGGTAAATGTGCTCAATGTTTTTATGACACAACCTCCAGCAAGTGCAGCGCTCGGTTGCCTTAGCGACGGATGCTTTATGTATTTATGTGAATACGGGCAGCGCATGTTTACAAGGGGGTCCGCAGCGGCTGCAACATGAAACAAAACATTCATGATAATATTACATAATGTTCATAAAGTGGATATAAAGTAACTCGAAGGACACAAACTCACAGAACAATAATAATAATAATAATAATAATGATAATAATCATAATCATGATAATAATAATAATGATAATAATAATATAATAATAATGATAATAATAATGATAATAATAATCATAATAATGATGATAATGATAATAATCATAATAATAATGATAATAATAATAATAATAATGATGATAATGATAATAATCATAATAATAATGATAATAATAATAATCATAATAATCATAATGATAATAATAATAATGATAATGATGATAATGATAATAATCATAATAATAATGATAATAATAATAATAATGATGATAATGATAATAATCATAATAATAATGATAATAATAATAATAATAATCATAATAATATAATAATCATAATGATAATAATAATAATGATAATGATAATAATCATAATAATAATGATTATGATAATAATAATAATGATGATAATGATAATGATAATAATCATAATAATAATGATGATAATGATAATGATAATAATCATAATAATAATGATGATAATAATAATAATACAGTCTGGACAGAAATTCACAAACATGAAACTATAATAAAGGCATCAAACTTTAGCAGATATATAGAATAAGGCATGTGTAAAGTAGAGTATTGACGAAGTGGAATAAGAGACACTTTTGGTGCAAAATGAACCGTGCAAATGTTTCATGTTGATTAAAGCGAGTGTTTTAAAAACGCTCAATTTAAACTTTCAATTAGAAAACAACAGACAAGACAAGATATGAAACATTAAAACATGTTTTAAAAAAGAACCTGAAACGTCTGTGACATTATTTACAGAGAAAAGAAACTAAAACGATGAAGATCAGAGTCTGTTTGCGGCAGCTGAATGTCTCTCCCGCTCTTCACCTCGGTGTCATGCGTCCTGTAAACACACAGTATATTCACTCATCCACACACTGCAGCTTAATGTCTCCCCGCTCTTCACCTCGGTGTCATGCGTCCTGTAAACACACAGTATATTCACTCATCCACACACTGCAGCTGAATGTCTCCCCCGCTCTTCACCTCGGTGTCATGCGTCCTGTAAACACAAAGTATATTCACTCATCCACACACTGCAGCTGAATGTCTCCCCCGCTCTTCACCTCGGTGTCATGCGTCCTGTAAACACACAGTATATTCACTCATCCACACACTGCAGCTGAATGTCTCCCCCGCTCTTCACCTCGGTGTCATGCGTCCTGTATTAGACACACAGTATAGTGTTCACTCATCCACACACTGCAGCTGAATGTCTCCCCCGCTCTTCACCTTCGGTGTCATGCGTCCTGTAAACACAAAGTATATTCACTCATCCACACACTGCAGCTGAATGTCTCCCCCGCTCTTCACCTCGGTGGTCCATGGCGTATCTGTAAACACACAGTAATAAATTCACTCATCCACACACTGCAGCTGAATGTCTCCCCCGCTCTTCACCTCGGTGTCATGCGTCCTGTAAACACACAGTAATATTCACTCATCCACACACTGCAGCTGAATGTCTCCCCGCTCTTCACTCTGGTGTCATGCGTCCTGTAAACACACAGTATATATCACTCATCCACAACACTGCAGCTGAATGTCTCCCCCGCTCTTTCACCTCGGTGTCATGCGTCCTGTAAACACACAGTATATTCACTCATTCCACACACTGCGGCTGAATGTTCTCCGCCGCTCTTATCACTCGGTGTCATGTCGTCCTGTAAATGCAGTCACACTGTATTATGTTCCTTTATCATCACACACTGCAGCTGAATGTCTCCCCGCTCTTCATTCGTGTTCATGCGTCCTGTAAACACACAGTATATTACATCATCACACACTGCAGCTGAATGTCTCCCCCCGTCTTCACCTCGGTGTCATGCGTCCTGTAACACAACAGATAATATTCACTCATCCACACACTGCAGCTGAATGTCCCCCCGCTCTTCACCTATCGTGTCATGCGTGCTGTAACACACAGTATAATTCACTCATACCACACACTGCAGCTGAATGTCTCCCCCGCTCTTCACCTCGGTGTCATGCGTGCTGTAAACACACAGTATATTCACTCATCCACACACTGCAGCTGAATGTCTCCCCCGCTCTTCACCTCGGTGTCATGCGTCCTGTAAACACACAGTATATCACTATCCACAGACCTCGCGTGGAAACAAACAGTCATTTGTTTGTTTTGTTTGTTTGTTGTTTGTGTTTGTTTGTGTTGTTCGGGTCTCTGGTCATGAAAACCTGCTCATCAGCCTGAGTGGAATGGCTCTCAAACGCTCTGGTGGTGACATGAACGTTGAAGATGAAGCTCAGATGTTTTTCTGCTGATCAAACACAGAATCAATCCAAACAAACACGTTCTATCTTCAGTGTCGTCTTCATCAGAAACGTCTCAGACTCTGAGACGCTTTAATGACCTCCTCCTCCTCCTCCTCCTCCTCCTCTCTCCTCACTCCTCCTCCTCCTCCTCTCCTCCCTTCCTCCCTCTCTTCCTCTTCCTCCCTTCTCCTCCTCCTCTCTCCTTCTTCCTCTGATTCCTTCTGCCTTTCCTCTTCTCTCCTCCCTCTCTCCCCTCTCTCCTCCTCTCTCCTCCTCTCCTCTCTCTCTCTCTCCTCTCCTCCTTCCTCCCCTCTCCTCCGCCTCCTCTCCTCTCCTCTCCTCCTCCTCCTCCTCTTCTCCTCCTCCTCTCTCCCCTCCTCCTCCTCCTCCCTTCCTCTCCTCCTCCTCCCTCTCCTCCTCCTCCTCTTCCTCCTCTCCACTGAGGGCATAAAGCGCAGGTGTTGTTGATGCGTTCTGAAGGCTTTCTGTCCTCTGCTCTCCTCTTCCTCCTTCCCTCTCCTCCCTCTCCTCCCTCTCCTCCTCTCCTCCTCCTCTTTCTCTTCTCCCTCCTCTCCTCCTCTTCTCTCCTCCTCCTCCTCTTCCACTGAGGGCATAAAGCGCAGGTGTTGTTGATGGGTTCTGAAGGCTTTCTGTCCCTCTGCCTTCCTCTTCCTCCTCCCTCTCCTCCTCTCTCCTCCTCTTTCTCTTCTCCCTCCTCCCTCCTCTTCCTCCTCCTCCTCCTCTTCCACTGAGGGCATAAAGCGCAGGTGTTGTTGATGGTTCTGAAGGCTTTCTGTCCTTCCGTGTCCTCGTCTTCCTCCCATTCTACCGGCCCCTTCTGTGAACCTGGCCTTCGCCTCCAGTGAAAACAACCGCCAAATGATTTAGCGCGATTAATCATTTCAGCCCAAAGTCACGTCCCGAGCGCCCATAATGCTTTGTGTTCCCCGACGGGAGCAACCTGGGCCTGTAATTGAATCATACTCGGAGGTGCTTGAACAGAATCGGAGCGGAGGAAATTTTAAAGCACCATTTGTTTAGCGGCGTCTCCGTTCGCTGGGCGGACGGGGCCACGGGCAAAGAGCGCCTTTAAATCACAGGCCAAGAACCAAACTGAGGACAAGCTGGCCTTTTGGGTGCTGTAGCTGTCGGGCGCCGGCTGTAACGTGGGCGCGGTGTTAACGTGGGCGCTGTAACGTGGCGCGGTGTAACGTGGGCGCGGTGTAACGCGGTGGCCTTTGTAACGTGGGCGCCTTGTAACGTGGGCGCCTTGTAACGTGGACGCCTTGTAACGTGGGCGCGTTGCAACGTGAGCGCGTTGTAACGTGGGCGCTGTAGAACGCGGGCGCGCCTTGTAACGTGTGGCGCCTTGTAACGTGCCTTGTAACGTGGCGCCTTGTAACGTGGGCGCTTGAACGTGCTGTGCGTGTGTGCGTAACGTGGGCGTGCCTTGTAACGTGGGCGTTGTAACGTGGGCGCCTTGTAACGTGGGCCGCGCGTAACGTGGGCGGTAACGTGGGCGCGGTGAACGTGGGCGTGGTGTAACGTGGGCGCCTTGTAACCGTGGGCGCTTGTACGTGGCGCTGTAACGTGGGGCGGGTATACGGGCGCCTTGTATACTGTGGGCGGTGGTACGTGGCGCCTTGTACGTGGGGCCTTGTAACGTGGGCGTGGGCGTGCCTTGTAACGTAGGCGCGGTGTACATGGGCGCCTTGTGAACGTGGGCCTTGTAACGTGGGTGCTTGTAACGTGGGCGTGGTGTAACGTGGGCGCGGTGTAAACGTGGGCGTGGTGTAACGTGGGCGCCTTGTAACGTGGGTGCCTTGTAAGTGGGCGTGGTGTAACGTGGGCGCTGGTGTAACGTGGGTGCGTTGTAACGTGGGCGCGTTGTACGTGGGCGCGGTATGTAACGTGGGGCGCCTTGGCTAACGTGGGGCTTGTAACGTGGCGGTGGTGTAACGTGGGTGACGGGTGTAACGTGGGCCGGGTACGTTGTGAACGTGGGCGCGGGGTGTAACGTGGCGCGGTGTACGTGGGCGCGGTGTAACGGGCGGGTGTAACCGGGGCGGTGTAACGCGGGCGCGGTGTAACGCGGTGCGCCTTGTAAGTGGGCGCTGTGACGTGGGCGCCTTGTAACGTGGGCGGTAACGTGGGCGCGGGTAACGTGGGCGGTGTAACGTGGGCGCCTTGTAACGGGGCTGCTTGTAACGGGCGTGGTGTAACGTGGGCGCGGTGTACGTGGGCGCTTTGTAACGTGGGCCCTTTAACGTGGGTGCCTTGTAACGTGGGCGTGGTGTAACGTGGGCGCGGTGTAACGCGGGCGCGGTTGTAACGGTGGGTGCCTTGTAACGTGGGCGCCTTGTAACGTGGGTGCCTTGTAACGTGTGCGTGGTGTAACGTGGGCGTGTAGCGTGTAACGTGGGCGCGTTGTAACGTGGGCGTGGCGTTGTAACGGGCGGGTGTATACGCGGGCGGTTCGCGGAGCGCGTTGTAACGCGGGGCGCGTTGTAACGCGGGGCGGTGTTAAGCGGGCGCGGTGTAACGCGGGCGCGTTGTAACGTGGGCGCGGTGTAAGTGGGCGCTTGTAACGTGGGCGCCTTGTAACGTGGGCGCGGTTACGTGGGTGCGGTGTAACGTGGGCGCGTTTGTAACGTGGGCGCGGTGTAACGTGGGGCGGTGTAACGTGGGCGCGGGTGTAACGGCGGGCGCGGTGTAACGCGGGCGGCGGTGTAACGCGGAGTCGCCTTGTAACGGGGCCGCAACTTGTCAACGTGGGGACGTGTAACGTGGGCGCCGGGTGTATGTACGTGGGCGCCTTGTAACGTGGGCGCCTTGTAACGTGGGCGTGGTGTAACGTGGGCGGCGGTGTAACGTGGCGCCTGTGTAGTGGGCCCTTGTAACGTGGGTGTGGTGTAACGTGGGCGTGGTGTAACGCGGGCGCGGTGTAACGTGGGCGCCTTTTACGTGGGCGCCTTGTAACGTGGGTGCGCTTGTAACGTGTGCGTGGTGTAACGTGGGGCGGTGTAACGTGGGCGCCGTTGTAACGTGGGCGCCTTGTAACGTGGACGCCTTGTAACGTGGACGCCTTTGTAACGTGGGCGCGGTGTGTAACGTGGGCGCGGTGTAACGTGGGCGCGGTGTAAACGTAACGTGGGCGCCTTGTAACGTGGGCGCCTTGTAACGTGGGCGATGTTACGTGGGCGCGTTTGTAACGTGGGCGGTTGTAACGTGGGCGCAGTGTAACGTGGGCGCCTTGTAACGTGGGTGCGGAGTAACGTGGGCGCGTTCTAACGTGGGCGCGGTGTAATGTGGGCGCAGTGTACGTGGGCACTTGTAACGTGGGTGCGGAGTACGTGGCGCGTTCTAACGTGGGCGCGGTGTAACGTGGGCGCGGTGTAACGTGGGCGCGTTGCAACGTGGGGCCGCGTTGCAGACGTAGGGCGCGGTGTAACGTGGCGCCTTGTAAACGTGGCGCGTTAACGTGGGCGCGGTGTAACGTAACGTGGGCGCCTT
>BJKM01001808.1:0-11908 GCA_015082035.1 Chaenogobius annularis | reverse complement strand
CGACCACCAATCACTCACACTACGTTTACATGTACGCCAGGAAAACCAGATGACTTGCCTTCTCCCTCGTCTTAGCCCTGTCTGTTACTCCCAAACCATCGGTTGGTTCTGCAGTTGTTTGAAGAAGACACTCAAACAGGTGCACTTTTCATGGAAATGATAAACTTTTGAAAAGTTTGTGCCCCTTGTGGTCGAGTGAATAATACACATGCCTGCTATGTGGGGCTGCAGCGTTGTGAGATAGAATACGGCTCACAACAATTAGCTGCATGTCAGTCCCATCTCATTCCCATTTCCCGCTGCACTGTCCCGTCAAATAAAGCCACAGGCCAAAAAGTGTTTTAAAGAACATGAAAAGCAAAACAAGACCAGAGAAAGTACAACAGAAAAGAAAAAAAGACATCCAATAAAACAATAGAAATAAAATATGTGAATAAAAAAAAATTCCCATTTTGCCCACAAAATATAAAATTAGCCCATTTTCAAATTTAGTCTGAATGTGATTTTTCCCCCCATTTTTCATATGTCCAATATAATTGGTGCATTTTGTGTCAATTTTTTGTGAGGGCCCTTTTCGCTGCTGCCAGGAGGATGTTCCAGAGATATCGGCCCATCGTGCCCATGGCAGGAGTCCGGAGGGCCAAAGACATCGCCCTGAAATCCAGCGGAATGGAAAGGTCATATATTGTCTGTAAAGCTTTATTGATCTCAATCCAAAACCTCTGAGCCACAGGACAGTCCCAAAACACGTGATGATGGTTTGCCTCCTGGCTGCCACACTTTCTCCAATAGTCAGCATTACCCACCACATTTCTAAAGTCAGTGCTGAGCAGTTTGTTAGAAACACTCACTCAGTCACACACACATTTGACATGTCCACTCAATCTGGAACATTCTTAAGGACCTTGAAAACGTGGGTCATTAAGCCTCTCCTAAAGAAGAGCAGTCTTGATTCCACAATACAGTTACAGTACAATTACCGGCCCATCTCAAATCTGCACTTTTTGGGCAAAAGTCCTTGAAAAGGTTGTTTACCAACAGCTCGCAGACTTCCTCTTAGTAAACAACTCATTCAATGTTTCCAGTGTTTTAGACCTCATTGCGCACTGAGACTGCTCTTATCAAGGTGACCAATGACATCTGCCTGAACACTGAGCAAAGTCTCTGTGGCGGGACTCTCTTCAAAAATTAGGCGAAGTCGAATTTCCAAGTGCTCAGGTTGCTATTTATTGTGCCAATCTCCAAGTGCAACAATGACCAAAATATTTACAGTGAAAAAGAGCAGTGTCCAAAAATACATATATCCAGCATTACAAGGTTCAAACGTAAAGTTCAGCTTTAACTTTAACCAACCCAATCTCTTTCTCTCCCTCAGCACACCCTTGTTATCTGCACTGTAACCGGTGCCCGACTCCTCCCAGGCCAAAAGCGGCTCCCTTTATGTGTCACTTGCCCCTCCCACTGAGCAAAATACAACGATAATGAAAACCCAAAATAAATGTATAATAAATGTGTGTGGCAACTTCCTACGACGCAAGAGCTTGTTAATTACATACTCATGTTCAAAATAATACAAAAGAAAGGCGTAAAACTCTGCTTGCATCATGCATGTCACATGGTCAGCACCCCGGCGCGAACAGCGCCTATTTAACCTACCAGGAAGTACTGGCTCGGTTTCGGACCAACGCTCCGCATCGGAGGAGCGAGGCTGCAAATCAACATGGGTAAGAGCTGGCGTGTATGATTAAGAATTAATCTAACACGCGCAAGTGTGCACCCTTGGCGAATTTAGTGTCAGAGAGGAGGACGGGGAAGTATGTGAATGACGCGTGTGGTGCGAATGAATGAAACAGGGGGGGGGAAGCGGGGAATGAACGAGTGTGTGTTGGTCTGTGCGCGCGGGCATGAACGGGCTCCGCACTTGTACAAACGGCGACTAGAACCTCTGACGGACTGGCTCCGTCACAGTTTCAGAGTTCATTCTGTCGAGGTTCTCGCCGAGGTTTCTACTTTTCCCCAAAGGTTTTTGTGGTACAGGGGATGCTGGGGCATTTATCCATTTGCTAATTTCTGTGAACGTTGTGTAGTCTGCGTCTCTATTTCACTGTCGCCCTTCGAGGAAACTGCTGATGTGAATTTGGGTGTAACAAAAATAAACTGAATTGAATATTTATATCTGAGTGCTTCTTTTGACACTTGATCATGGGATTCTCTTACAGAGACTAGAGGACTGGGTGGGCATCACTGGTGCTGCTCTAAAGTAGTTAGTCTTAGACAAGTCTTTTACGTTAAGTCTGCTTTTTAGCTGTTTTATGACATGCAACACCACATGCTGCGGAAATGTGTGTGTAATATGTAAATATGTAATTGTACACACCCATGAATAATGATTACTTTTTCACAGGACAAATTGAGTTTGTAATGTGTCGTGAAATGTGTTTTATGGACTGTTTTAACATTGTGCAAAGTTAAACTGGTACGTCATGTATACTCCTTATAGTTATGTAAATACTTGTGTGATTGTGTGGTGGTGTGGTTGTGTGTGAGTGTATTGTGGTCAGAGAGTGGACTTTGTAAAATGATCTTAAAGTTGAATGTGTTTTGTTTGCGCTGTGTTATTTACTCCTGTAAATCAGGGACTGCAGATGGAAATGAACTACTTTGCTACAATCTGGTGCAGAACATCTTTGTTTTTATGAACTTAATGTCTCTGTACATTGGCCCTTCAAATACAGCCTAAACTAAACTCTACCGGTTATGATATACAAACATTAAAACATGTGGCTCACATTCTAGAATTTGCCAAAACATCGGATGTACAAATAACAAGAGAGAAGGATCTTACCCAAAAGAAGCAGCAAGAGGAAGGCACAAGCCATTTTCAGTTCCAGTTCACAGACCTGCCATCAACATCACAGTGAAACTATGGCATTCAAAAGGATTGATCACATAGTTAAATGTCTCCCTGTATGGAACCAAGTTATGTTAAAACTGGAAATTTGGTATTGAAAAAGGAATACATTTTGTCTAGTTAGTTTTTTCAATAAGTAACACAAAGATGATAAAAAAATATATATATACATATATAGTTATAAAATCTCATTCATTTTTTGAAGGTATCTCAATGCTGAATATTTGTCAATGCAAACATTTTGAAATGATCAAAATCAAAAATCAAGGCCAAAACTATTTGGTTTTTTGGTCAGTTTGCTCTCTCCAGTTATACGCTAAACTGTTCCTAAAGATGTTTTATTAGTTCACTTAATCCGCTTACATCCCCAGATTTCCATGGGGACAATGCTTGTAAATCTGTGGCTGTAAATGGACTCACACTTTTCTCACATAAAGATCATCTCTTAAGGGTTCCCAGATGATGCTCACCAAGCTCAGACAGGCTTTGTCGGCTGCGGTTGAATCTGTTTGATTTAGCCGTCTATGTTACGAGTTCATCACATCTGCATGGGAGCAGATATAGATATGGGAGCATATCTATATGGGAGCAGAGCTTGGACACTGGTTTCTTAGGCATTTTCAAGAAATAAAACAAGCACAACAGCACCAGAGCTAGGCTAGTGATATGCTCCATCAAAAAAATAAACTCTGGGGTAACCCTAACCCTTTTTTACCCATGCACATGACATGATGAAAAACGTGTTGTACATTTGTTCTTACTTTTTATGTGAGTAAACTCCAGAAGTTTCAAATTGATATATTTGCATTTAAGATTTGTTCCTATTTACCTGAAACCAGGTCTACCTGGCTGCAGCTGTGCGGTGGCTTGCCCATGAGAGCTCCATCGAGTTCAGCCTGACTTTTTACAGGGAATAAATAGTCATCTGCTGATAAAATGTATTTATTCCCTAATATTCCCTTTTATTCTGAAAATATTTTATTATTTCCATATGACGTCAATACTATTCTGAAATCATCTAGACTTATTTTTTTGTCTTTATTGTAGACATATATTACATAAATCAGTTCAGTTTCCCTCATCAAAGTGCGTCTCTCCAATTTGAGGAAGGAAATAAGCGAATGTCTCCAACAACGAGCATTTCCAGAAAAATTGGTAAAAAAAATTGGTAAAAATTGGTTTGTACATTTTTGACCATTTCTGATGGATTGTCATAATTTGTCATCGGGATTATTATTTTTTGAAAGCTACATTTTCATTTTTCGTCAATATTGCTCCCAACAGACATGTTAAAAAAATATAGTCCAATATATTGTTTGTACGGATATTGAAAATATACATAAGACGAATGAAAAAATGAAAGTTTGATACTCACCACTATAATAGAAATGTGAGCTGGTGTCTGCAGATGGTCCACAGTCCTTCTGAGTGTGGTGCTAATTTTGTCACTGACTAAATGGAGCAGTATTTTCATATGCAAAGTCTGAATCGAGAGTTTGGTTAAGGCTATACATACTGCTGGACACTCCTCTGGTGGCTGAGGGTATGACACCTACTTTTCACCATATAAGGCTTGTTTGTGAACAAGGCAAGATCCCTGAAAAATACATAATAACAATACAAACATTTACCAAACAAAATAAAAAACAGATGATAAAAAAGTCATATGTTCAGTTTTTGTTGAAAAGGCCCAATTCTCCAGCATCCTCGGAACATTCTAAAAGTATATTTCACAGATATTTATCCATCCTATCGCTTCTATTGAGTTTTACAGCCAATTTAAAATATGACAAAAGGATTTTAGTAGTAAACCATAAGGTAAAAAATATATACTTTTTGTTATCCAGACCTTGAATCATGAATTTTTTTTCTAATAAACTGGGCCAATGGTTCCAAATACAAAGCAAACACGAGGGGAGACCAAGCGCAGCCCTGCCTGAACCCCTTTCCAGAGTCAGTGGATCTGTCAGATGACCATTGATTTTAATTCTTGATCTTGGATGATCGTAAAAAGCCCCAATATTTTTTATAATTAGATCACCAATTTTAAATTTGTTTAGCAGATAAGGCCAGCTAACAGAATCCAAAGCTTTTTCAGCGTCCAGACTTATTATTACAGCTTTGTTTTGATGTTTTTGTACTTGGCTCATTATGTGTAAAGATCGTCTTATGTTCGTCTTGTGTTTGTCGTTTGGTAATAAATTCTGTCTGATCATTGTGGATTCAATTTGGAGTTATTGCTCCATTCTTTTGGGCATGATTGAGGTGTAGAAACAATAGTCCACATTCAGAATAGAAATGGGTCGGTATGGGGCGCATTCCAGCCGGTCCTTCCCCTCTTTAGGTATGAAGGATATGATGGCCTCTTTCCAACTCTGAGGCGTCTGAGTTTCTTTAAGTGCCCAGTTAAAAGTTTCCAAAAGGAAAAGAGTATGTGTGTCTTTTAATGCTTTATACCACCCTGAGGTGAACCCATCGCTCCCCAGATATTTATTATTCTTTAATCTTTTGATTGCGCCTTGTATTTTCAAAACTGTTATTTCAGCTCCTAATTTTTATTTTGTTCTTCTGACATAACAGAAAATTGAGGGTGTCCAGAAAGAATTTATATCATGGTCTTTGTCATCTGGAATAAAAAAAAAAAAAGTTTATAAAAGGATTCAAATGCTGATTGAAATTGGTCTTGTTTGGTTAAGATTACATCACTTTGCCTGTCCCGTATTAAAAAAAGAATTCCTGTAAGGTCAGATATTTCATTTCTCCTCCTATCTTTTTAATTTCTTGTAGCATTTTAGCATACCCCGTTTTTGGCATGGTTTTTCTTGCAGATCATTTAGCTTTTACTCCCTTTGTTTCTTTTTAACGAAGGCTATGGCTATCATTTGTCCTCTCAAGACTGCTTTAGAAGCATCCCACAGGATGGACGGGGACATTTCCCCAGTGTAATTTTCCTTCAGATAAGTCTTAATGTTGTTGGACATTTTTTCCTTAAACAAAGGGTCATTAAACAGACTTGCATTGAACAGTGTGTTTTTTTGTCTTTCCTCCCATTCCACCGAAATGTAGATAGGAGCGTGATCACTTAGGTCTATTATGCCTATATCTGCTTCAGTGATTTTAGATCTGTCTTTATTGAGAATAAAAAGAGTATGTGGATTTGAAAAATGGGTATACTGGCATGCTTTAGGGTTAATTTCCCTCCATATGTCACTCAACCTATAGTCTTCAACAAGAGATGGAACTTCTTAATTATTCCTCTAGTGCATAGGTGTCAAACTCTGGCCCGTGGGCCAAATTTGGCCCGCAGTGTAATTATATTTGGCCCGAGAGGCTATACCAAATGACTACTAGGGCTTGGTGCGCCGGTATTATACAGCACATTCAATCATCGTCACTACTACAAATCCCATTATATATTGTATAGTAATAAGTGTTGCCTGTTCCATACTCAATGTTAAAGCAAATCTTGTTTGGGTCAATATTAAAAGTTTCATTTGTTCAATACTGGCCCGCGACTTTGTTCAAGTTTTACATTTTGGCCCACTGTGGATTTGAGTTTGACACCCCTGCTCTAGTGCCTCTTGAGTTGGACACGTCGAGTGTAGGCCGAATGCAAAGATTCCCGTCGCCACCACAAATTAGGGTTCCCTCAGAGTGGTTCACAATCAGGTCCATGACATCAGCATAGAAAGTGAGATCACTCCCAGGAGCATACACATTTAAAAGAGTGAAAACCTTCCCATTAATATTCCCTTTAACCAATACATATCTGCCTTCTTTATCCTTACATTCAAAACTCTGTTCAAAAACTATACGGTTTGAGATCAATATTGCAACTCCCCTTTTACGTTTGCCTCTGTATGATGAATAATAGGATTTTTTAACAACAGAATTTTGTTAGCTCCTCCTTGAACCGATACTTTTAACAGGGTGTGATCTCAGGAGCTATGTTGTTGGGGGCTTCAAGCCCCTGGTAGGGTCTCCCAAGGCAACCAGGTACTGGATGACGGGTCAGACAAAGAGCGGTTCAGAAGCCCCCTATGAACAGTCAAAAACCAAGGCCAGTTACGTCAGGCCTGGGGTGGGTGCTCGATGGCCAACGTCTGGTGGCCGGAAAGACGTGGGGACGTACTCCCGTGGACCCACCACCCGCAAGAGGATCCGTAAAGGGCTGTTCCAGAAAGATCTGCACGGTAGTCGACGTCAAGGGCCTCGACTACCAGATCTCCGGGCACAGAAACTTGAGGTTGAGCAGTACCGACCAGATGTAGTTGGCCTCACCTCCATGCACAGTTTGGGCTCTGGAAGGCAAGGCAAGGCTATTTTATTTGTAGAGCACAATTCGTACACAAGGCAATTCAAAGTGCTTCAAACAACAGGTAAAAATGCATGGCAGAAATGACAAAATCTTCATTTAAAGAAATTTAAAAAAGGTGCCATTTTCAGGCTATCCGTCAAATAGTTCAAGACATAAAAAAGAAGAGTGCAAAGAAAATCCTTTCAGTCATATGCACAGACAAACAAAAACAGTTTTTTAGTTTAGATTTGAACATTGCCAGAGTAGCGGCCTGTCTCACATGTTCCAGATTTTAGCTGCATAAAACTGAAACGCAGATTCCCCATGTTTACTCCTCACTCTGGGCACCAGCAAGAGGCCGGTCCCTGAGGTCCTCAGAGTCCAAGATGGTTCATATGGCACTAACATGTCCAAGATGTACTTTGGTGCTAGGCCATGGAGAGACTTGTATACAAGCAGAGCTGCTTTAACGTCTATTCTCTGAGCCACAGGGAACCAGTGCAGAGACCTGAGTACAGGACTAATGTGATCGTACTTCCTGGTTCTAGTCAGGACCCGAGCAGCAGCATTTTGGATGTACTGCAGCTGTTTTACAACTCGTTTAGAGAGGCCAGTGAGCAGGCCGTTACAGTGGTCTAATCTACTAGAGACAAACGCACAGATAAGTCTCTCCAAGTCTGGTTTAGACACTATACTTTTGATTTTCGATGGTAAAAAGCTGCTGATGTTATTGATTTGACGTGACGCGGCTGTTAAAATTCAAAGTCTGACTCCATTATTACCCCCAGATTTTTAACTTGATTTGTAGGTTTTAGAGAGAGACTCTGGAGGTGACAGTTAACACTTTCTCTTGGTTTTTGTGGGCAAAAGACGATGATTTCAGTCTTGTCCGAGTTCAACTGGAGAAAGTTGTTTTGCATCCACACACTGATCTGTTGGATGCAGTGACAGAGTGAATTCACTGGTCCATATTCACCTGCCGTCAGTGAAACACAGATCTGAGTGTCGTCTGTATAATAATAGGACACGTTTTTGCTGCGTATCAACTGACCTAACGGTAGCATGTAGAGGTTGAATAGAAGGGGTCCCAGAATTGACCCTTGGGCCACCCCACAGGTCAGGGGCATCTGGTCTGAGACACAGTTACTAATTTCGACAAAGTACTTCCTGTCTTCCAGATAAGACTTTAACCAGTTTAGGGCAGTGCCAGTGATGCCCACCCATCCTCTGAGTCTCTGTAAAGGGCCCACCCAGTTCAAAGCCCTAGTCAAGCAGATTAAGACTAGCTTTCGCCCGCAAGTGTTCAAGGATCCCATGATCATTTGTCACAGTGTCAAAAGCGGCACTCAGATGATGAGGTCTAACAGAATTAAGACTGTGGTTTTGCCTGCGTCAGTGTTTAGGTTGGATGTAATTTGTCACCTGTGTTTGACAAGAGCAGTCTCTGTGCTGTGATGAGGTCTAAAACCTGACTGGATTTTCCATCATTAACAATGGACAAGTTGTTTATTAAGAGGAAATCTTCAGTAATTTGAGCTGTTGGTAAACAACCTTTTCAAGGACTTTGCCCAAAAATGGCAGATTAGATTATGGGCCGGTAATTAATCAGTACTGCGGCATCAAGACTGCTCTTCTTTAGGAGAGGCTTTATGACCGCAGTTTTCAAAGACATTGGGAATGTTCCAGATTGAGGGGGGGGGGGGGGGGGGGGGGGGGGGGGGGGCGACATGTTAACTTATGTGAGTGAGTGGTGCTAACAAACTGTTCAGGACAGACTTTAGAAATCTGGAGGTAACACATCATGGAGGCAGCATGTAGATGAACTCAGACTGGTGACGATCTCCTGGACAGTTTTGTCAGTTACAGGTGCAAAGTGAGTCAGCTCTAAGTGTGTAGGTGGTTTTAGGGTTATTTTTTGCGTTGTAGAATTTATAGCAATTTTAATGCCCTGAACTTTGTCATTAAAGAATAATGCAAAATCAATTACAATTGGACATGTGGAAATGAGTTCTAACGGCAGCTGAGCTGTGGGTTTGTTATGTTTACTGTGGCAAACAGGACACACAAGTTGTTACTACAGCTTCCAGTTATTTCAGAAAAATATCCTTCCCTAGTTCTACATAAAATGAGGTTGTACATGTACAACTTCTCGATGTAAATCTTCTTTCTGAACGTGGTGCTTTGACTTGCGCCATTTTCGTTCGGTCAGGCGGCAATCCGTTTTCTGTGCCCTGACCGAATCATCATTTCTCCATGGCGCCTTCTGCATATTTTCAATTTTAGCCTTCATAGGGGCAGTGGTGTTGAGAACATTCAAAACACCAGATGTAACAGAGTTCAACAAATCATTTACATTAGAACATGAGACATTTTCAAAGTTTATCATTTCCACAAACAAAAAAACAGAAAAACAGGAAAACAGACAGGTCAAAGAAGACACAGAAATGATCAGACAGA
This sequence comes from Chaenogobius annularis, assembly GCA_015082035.1. Classification (NCBI taxonomy): domain Eukaryota; kingdom Metazoa; phylum Chordata; class Actinopteri; order Gobiiformes; family Gobiidae; genus Chaenogobius; species Chaenogobius annularis. Next base: position 2,243 of record BJKM01001808.1, on the reverse strand, counting down.
GCAACATTGACGTTTGAAATATTAACCCCTTTTGTAATTAGAAGATCTAGAGTGTGCCCTCTGCTGTGGGTGGGGCCACTCACGCGCTGAGTAAGGCCGGAAGTTTCAAGGACAGCATGAAGCTCTTTAGCGTTTCTGTCACAGATATTATCAACATGAAAATTGAAACCACCTGTTATGACCAAACCATCAAAGTCTGTGCATACGACTGAAAGCATCTCAGTAAAATCGTCAATAAAACTTTTGCAGTGCTGAGGAGGCTTGTATAAAACAATGAAGAGAATGGATGGAGACTGTTTTAGCTCAATTTTAAAAGGTTACGTACTCAAATGTTGAAAACACCCCAAAACACCTGTGGGTAACTAATCTCTAACAAAAGCACACACACCACCTCCCTTTTTGTTTTCTCGTGTTAACATAAAGTTGGGTGGAGCAGATTCTATTAGAACTAAATTTCCTGTGTTTTTGTCAAGCCATGTTTCAGTTAAAAACATAAAATCAAGATTATAAGAAGAAATAAAATTATTAATTAAGAATGATTTGTTACATAAGGATCTGACATTTAGCACAGCAAGTTTCAGACTAGTTTCAGTGAGACTGGGCGTTATCTTTTTACAGGGAATATGAATCAAATTTCTCAGATTGGGCAGTCGGACTCGCACTTTGTTTCCCCATCTGTGTGATGTTTGTAATGGAAAAATGTCTCTCAATCAAAGTTGCAAATCAGGTCATGTCCGTGTATCAGATAATAGTATCTTAGCTCCGGCCAAGTCGTGGGTCAAAACCTTGAGGGGTGTCCTCAATTGATTAGAGCTGATTTGATTGTGACAATGTGCGTACGTGTCGATGTTTGTGACTGTCTTTAAAAGGATGTGTACTGTCATGTTCTGGAGAGAGGAAGGGAGAGCTGACCTTGTCAGGGAAAGTGTTTCTATTTACTGTGCACAAGTAAATAAAGATCCACCTGTTGAGAACGACAAACTCTGTTTACCTCTCTATTTCTTGTACTTTTCCACAGAAATGCCACAACATGTTACAACAGAAATAGCACTAAGGGAGGCTGTTTTTACACAGGGCCCCGGGTTGGTTTGATTTTTATTATGACTATAAGTCCCTGCAACGCTGAGACCCAGTGCATCCTAGCTATGGCGATACCAGGTGAAAGGCGAGGGGGGATAGGTGGGGGGCTTTTTGGTTTTTGTAGCGGGAGCCGGTGAGCGTTTGGGACCAGGTGAAAGGCGGGGGGCTTTAGGTGGGGTGATTTTTGTCTGTGTAGCAACAGTCAGGGGAGAGTTCATGATCGTTGATATCAGAACTCTGAACTCTGTTCTGATATCTGTGGAGTGGAGCCATCTTAATGCCTGATTTGATCAGATATTCAAGATGGCTGGGAAGGCCCCTGGGTGAGAGTGGAGATGGAAAGGAGAGTGAGGAATCTGTAGTGGGAGTAGATGTTGCAGGGGATCCAGGGCTGCTCTGAGGGCAGGGGCGATGGCAGGGATACTGCCGGGCAGCGATGACCTGTAGCGCCCAGCGACAGCTTCACACGTCGCGCTCTGCCCCATGGCAGATCGTGGGAAACACGAGGAATAAAGAAAAGAGGAGGTTTTGTGGACGTTAGAGCTGTGCTAAAAAGCGGCGCTAATGTGAAGCTAACAACAAGAAAACAAACTTCTTTGCTGACAACTCTGTGAGGAAAACATCCAAACGAGTGCAAAACCTGGACAGATCATGAGCCACAGGTAAAAAACACAGATCAGAGTGTAATAAAGTATGAACATGACAGAATGAAGCTGCTTTGAGCTCTCATTTGATTCACCACATGAATCATTTGTCACTAAAATAAGCTTAAACTGTAAAAATAGTGAGCTCATATTGAGTTTGTGCAGCAATATCAACATGTCTGTGATAAAACATTTAATATCAGAATCATATCACAAGTCCATGTTCCTGTTCCTGCTGCATGAATATGGACCTGCTGCAGATTTGTGCAACAGTGTCCACATATAACCCCAAAGAAATTCTGGCAAACCGTCCGGCGCCTCAGGAGGGGGAAGCAGTGCTCCACCAACACCGTTTACGGTGCGCGTGGGGACCTGCTGACCTCGACTGGGGATGTCGTCGGGCGGTGGAAGGAGTACTTTGAGGACCTCCTAAATCCCACTGTCACGTCTTCCGAAGAGGAAGTAGAGACTGAGGACTCGGAGGCTTCTATCACCCAAGCCGAAGTCACTGAGGTTGTT
>BJKM01001807.1:0-11933 GCA_015082035.1 Chaenogobius annularis | reverse complement strand
ATATATATATATATATATATATATATATATATATATAATTTTAACGTGCTAAAATGATAAATGAATAGGCCACACATTTTACAAACACATATTATAGTTGTATTAAACCTGTTTATTTTAAGGAAATGTATTTTTCCCCAAATATCATATATTACACCAGCGGCGTCAAATCAATTCAATTTATTTTTGTAACGCCCAAAATCACAACAGTAGTGGTCTCGAGGGGCTACAGTGGAAAACAGAATAAACAGTGTTCATAAGGACTTGGAAATGTCCCAGCGTCCTGTGTCCTTAGACAGATGTCCCAAGCCCCCCTGTCCTTAGACCCTCCTTCTGCAGGAGTTCCACAGTGAAGGAGAGATCCCACTCCCTCGGACGGACAGGAGGACACGCCTCAATTTGTGTCCAAACTGTTTCCCTCATTTTGTGTTTATTTGAAGAAAAAAAAGATTAAATGGTCTTTTATTAACGTTTTCAGAGGAATACACTTGATTTAGTCTCCTTTACGACTAACAGGCTTATAAACACGAAATGTAATCAAATAAAGACTGATAAATCTCAGCATGGGCTAAATGAGATGTCCTGGAGGGCCAGGTTGGCCCGCGGGCCCAACTCTGAGTACCCCTGAATTAGGCCCTTTAGTGCGCTGTCATGTGAGCTTTGACTGCCACTAAACCAGACGTTCTGAGGTTTCTCAGATCACACTCTGCTTAAGTTTAGTTTCAAATAAGTTTAGTTTAAACTAAGTTTAAACTAAGTTCAGTTGAAACTAAGTTTAGTTTGAAACTAAGTTTAGTTGAAACTAAGTTTAGTTTGAAACTAAGTTTAGTTTGAAACTAAGTTTAGTTGAAACTAAGTTTAGTTTGAAACTAAGTTTAGTTTGAAACTAAGTTTAGTTGAAACTAAGTTTGGTTGAAACTAAGTTTGGTTGAAACTAAGTTGAAACTAGTTTGAAACTTGTTTTACACATTTTATTTGCGGTTGAGACGCGGTGACTGGATGCGCCGGAAGTGATGGTCTTCGCTCTTATTTTGAAGGGCTGGAGGACGTGCTTTGCGTCGTCACGCGCGGCAGCTGAGCGTCAGGTCACGCCCATCCTCCGCCACATCCTCCGCTCTCCTCCGCTGCATCCTCTCCGCCCACATCCACTCTCCTCCGCCGCGGCTCCGTGCGCTCCGTGCCCCGGGAAACAGCGCCTCTTTTCCGGCCTCACGCACCGCCATGGCCTTTTAGCGCCCGGGAAACGCGCGTTGACACGGGACTTTCACGCGCCGTGGAGAGGTTTTTCCCCTTCGGACGCGCCATGGCTCTCCTCCCCGCGCTCCACCTGCTCCTGCTCCTCGCCGTCTCCCGCGGAAGCCTCCCGGTGTCCGCGGACCGTAGATTTGGTGAGTATTTTTAACGGGTGCGCGTGGCTCGGTCGTCACGCACACCGAGCCGTTCCGCAGCCCGGGGACGGAGCGCGGTTTGCGGCTCGTTTTTCTGTCAAACACTTCCAGAAAACCGTCTCATCACCTGTGGCAACGTAATCCCGTTTCAGCCCACGGATGTCCGATTTCGGCCCGCGTTTGTCCGATTCGCGGTGACGTTCCGCGGCGTCCCCGTGTTTCCGGCCGCGCGTCATTGTAGAATCCGAAAAAGATGATTTTATTTTGCAGTTTGCGGATGAAACGTGACGTAAAGCGGCGCGTGCGTGCGTCAGGGCCCGCGTTAGCTTGTTTATTAGCCCGTTATTACGTTAGCTCCGTTTGACAGCTCGTTTGACTGGAGTTAAAGCTGAACATTTGTGTGTTTGAGTTCAATGAACGTGTCATGGGAAAGAACAGACACGTGTGCGTAATGTCGGCATCACTGTACTCATGTTTATGCTAGCGGGGAGTCTCTGGGTGCTTTTCTTGACGGTTTCAATGGGAAAAATGGATAATATCATCAGTTGTGGCTTTGGAAATGAGTAAAATGAGAAAGTCTAGCGTGTGGTCCGTAAGTACAGCAACGATGAGCTCAAAAAGACACGGGCAAGTCCAGGGAGTCCAAAAGAGTCCAAAAGAGTCCAAAAGAGTCCAAAAGAGTCCAAAAGAGTCCAAATGAGTCCAACGCCCAAAGAGCCAATGAGCCCAAGGCAAAGTCCAAAAGAGTCCAAAAGAGTCCAAAATGAGTCCATGACCAAAAGAGTCCAAAGAGTCAAAAGATCCAAATGAGTCCAAAGAGTCCTAAAGTCTAAAGACCAAAAAGAGCCAATGAGCCCAAAGAGCCAATGAGCCCAAATGAGCCCAAAAGAGCCCAAAAGAGCCAAAGATCAAAAAGAGGTCCAAAAGAGGTCCAAATGAGTCCAAAGTGAAGTCCAAAAGGTCCAAAAGGTCCAAAAGGGTCCAAAAGGGTCCAAATGGGTCCAAAAGGCGTCCAAGGTCCAAAAGGGTCAAAGGGTCAAAGAGTCCAAAGAGATCCAAAAGAGTCCAAAAGGGTCCAAAAGGTCCAAAAGGGTCCAAAAAGAGTCCAAAGAGTCCAAATGAGTCCAAGAGGTCAACAGAGCCAAAAGAGTCAAAAAAAGATCCAAAAAGGGTCCAACAGGGTCCAAAAGGGTCCAAATGATCAAAAGAGCAGATCCAAAGAGTCACAGAAAGATCCAAAAGGGTCCAAAAAGGGTGCCAAAAGAGTCCAAAAGTCCAAATGAGTCCAAGAGAGTCCAAGAGTCCAAAAGAGTCCAAAAGAGTCCAAGAGAGTCCAAAAGAGTCCAAAGGGTCCAAAAGGGTCCAAAATGGGTCCAAAAGAGTCAAAGAGTCAAAAGAGTCCAAATGGGTCCAAAATGGTCCAAAAGAGCCAAAGGTCCAAAAGAGTCCAAAAGGTCCAAATGGGTCCAAAAGAGTCCAAAGAGTCCAAAAGGGTCCAAATGGGTCCAAATGAGAGTGAAAAGTGGTTTTATTGTGCCAACTGTGACCAAACTCTACTGTTGAATTAAGTGACGTCCGACGGGTTTTTACCATGTTCTAATGTTGACTTTATTTGGTGTGTTTAAACCTGTCGTACACATAAATGACAGTTTTACACCGATCGAGCAGGATTTGTGGAGAAAACGTGGAAAAGCTGTAGAAAATGACAGGAAGTGACATCACACCAGGGACAGGAAGTGACATCACAACAGGGACAGGAAGTGACATCACAACAGGGACAGGAAGTGACATCACAACAGGGACACTCATTCCAGTCAAAGTTGATGCAGAATTTACACAAAAGAAACAACTTTTTTGACTCTAAACATGAATTCAACAAAATAAAGTCGCTCTCCATGTATTTGTATTTGTCAATTAAGAAACAGTGAGTTTTGGCCATGATCTATTATAATAACTGGATAAGGCACGCCCCCTCTGTCCGCGATCCAAATAGAGTAGTGGCCGCTCCGCGGTACTGCAGCCTCAGGCACCAACCATTTCAACAGTTCGGGCCTGTAAAATTACCGAAAGTGCGAAATTCTTTTTAGTCTAAAAATAAAATAGAAGGAAATTCACTCTTTTACCGTTTCTAAAATCCTTAAAAATCACATTTTTAACGTCACGGCGAAACATGTCCGCGCTCTGACCGCGCACGCACTCCTCGTGAACGATCATCAGAAGAGCGCGTGTGGGACGGAAACCAAACAGAAGAAGACGAGACAAACGAGACACGTACATTGTGTTTTATGTCATTTCACCGTTTTCACACATCATTCAATATGAAGTGTAAAATGAACGATTACACAGTTCACACAACAAAAGCTAACGTTTAGCTACACAAAAAGGAAGCATTCATGAGTTCACAGCTCATGCTTTCTGCAAAGAAACCATTTTCGCTTTACACATGATGCCTTTATATTTATAGATATAACAATTCATCATTTACATTGTAACCATTTCAAGACCTCAGACTCCAAAAGTCCGCTCTAACTGTCCTCAGTCTTTCTCTCGTTCTGCTTCGCCGTGTCGGTTCCCGATCGCCAAAGCGACATGGTGATGTCGTCATAAAAGGGGAGGCGCTAGACTCCCTATTCAGGAAGTAACGCGGAAGTAGGGAACTTTTTTGGAGACATGCGCCAATGAGCACACGCCATAGGCTTGAATTGGGCGCCATTTTGTCTTCCGGGGGCTTGGTTTTGGCCCAGTGTTTTCTGGGTAATTTCCCTGTGATGTCATCAATTACGAACAGGAAGTGACATTTGTGAAAACTGTGAAACGTCAGCGCGGCTCGGTCCACTCGGTCCACTCGGTCCACTCGGTCCACTCGGTCCACTCGCGGTTCAGTTCAGTTTGTGATGAATGTCGCAGCCCTGAATATATCGCACATGTTTGTCAGAAAGGTGATGACGTCATATGTTTGTCCAAAATGATTGGCTTTATTTGTGTCGGACTGAAACTGTAAACAAACATTTACAAGCCCAGTTTCACCAGGTCTGAACCGGGTCTGAACCAGGTGTGAACCAGGTCCAAACCAGGTCCAAACCAGGTCCAAACCAGGTCTGAACCAGGTCCAAACCAGGTGTGAAACCAGGCGTGGACCAGGTCTGAACCAGGTCTGAACCAGGTCTGAACCCTGTCTGAACCAGGTGTGAACCAGGTCTGAACCCTGTCTGAACCAGGTGTGAAACCAGGTCTGAACCAGGTCTGAACCAGGTGTGAACCAGGTCCAAACCAGGTCTGGTCTGAACCAGGACCAGGTCTGAACCAGCGTGGACCAGGTCTGAACCAGGTCCAAACCAGGTGTGAACCAGGTCTGAACCAGGTCTGAACCAGGACCAACCCAGGTCTGAACCAGGACTAAGCTATGACTATACCAGTTTTAAACCAGGTCCAAAGGTTTCCTGTAGGGACCAACGTTTCCATGGAGACCACATCCTCTGCTCTGATTGGACGGTGTTCTCCTGTGTTCCCTTCAGCTCATTAAAAGCTGTTAATTAGAGCTGAGCTCGTTTGGACAAACACCTAAATGCATTCTTTTATTTATTATTCTATAGACTTTTTAATACACGATTGACAAACAATCGAACAAACAGAAACAATGGAATTAAATCACAGGGGGTTTGGTTTAGGGCTGGTTTAGGGCTGGTTTAGGGCGGGGTTAGGGCTGGTTTAGGGTTGGGGGGGGGCTGGGTTTAGGGCGGTGTGGGGCTTTGGGCTTGGTTGGGCTTCTGGGTGGGGCTGGTTTGTGGGGGCTTGGGGTGGGGCTGGTTTGGGGCTGGTTTGGGGGCTGTTTGGGCTGTGGGCTTGGGGCTGGTTTGGGGCTTGTTTGGGGCTGGGGGTGGGGCTGGTGGCTTTGGGGCTGGTTTGGGGCTGGTTTGGGGCTTGTTTGGGGCTGGTTGGGGCTGGTTTGGGCTGGTTTGGGCTGGTTTGGGGGGTTGGGGCTGGTTTGGGGCTGGTTTGGGGGTTTGGGGCTGTTTGGGGCTGTTTGGGCTGGTTTGGGGCTTGGGCTGTTTGGGGCTTGGTTTGGGGCTGGTTTGGGGGCTGGTGTGGGGCTGGTTTGGGCTGGTTTGGGGCTGTTTGGGGGTTTGGGGCTGGGGTTTGGGGCTGGTTTGGGGCTGGTTTGGGGCTGGGGTTTGGGGCTGGTTTGGGGCTTGTTTGGGGCTGGTTTGGGGCTGGTTTGGGGCTGGTTTGGGGCTGGTTTGGGGTGGTTTGGGGCTGGTTTGGGGCTTGGGTGGTGGGGCTGGTTTGGGGGCTGTTTGGGCTGGTTTGGGCTGTTTGGGCTGGTTTGGGCTGGTTTGGGGCTGGGCTGGTTTGGGGCTGGTTTGGGGCTGGTTTGTTTGGGCTGGTTTGGGGCTTGGGGCTGGGTTTGGGGCTGGTTTGGGGCTGGTTTGGGGCTGTTTGGGGCTGGTTTGGGGCTGGTTTGGTTTGGGGCTGGTTTGGGGCTGGTTTGGGGCTGGTTTGGGCTGGTTTGGGGCTGGTTTGGGGCTTTGGGGCTGGTTTGGGCTGGTTTGGGGGCTGGTTTGGGGCTGGTTTGGGGCTGGTTTGGCTGGTTGGGGCTGGGTTTGGGCTGGGGGTTTGGGGCTGGTTTTGGGCTGGTTTGGGGCTGTTTGGGGCTGGTTTTTTTTGGGGCTGGTTTGGGGGCTGGTTTGGGGCTGGTTTGGGGCTTGGGGCTGGTTGGGGGGGGGCTGGTTTGGGCTGGTTTTGTTTGGGGCTGGGGCTGGTTTGGGGCTGTTGGGCTAGGCTGGTTAGGGGCTTGTTTGGGCTGGTTTGGGCCTGATTTCTCATCATTTCAGAACACTTGGATTTGATCTAAGACTGGCTTTTTCAAAAACGTTCTTTCAGAAAGTGCAAACTAACTTTTATGTTTCGTATTCCACCAGAACCTGCTGTTAACTGGTTCTGACTCAGGACCAGGGTTTTGGCCGTAGACTTTATTAGACAGGACACAGCATGAAATGGGGATGAGACTGGGGAAGGACACGCAGCAAGCTAATGCTAACATACAATACATGTAATCAATAATGTTAGGAACCAACTTTACCAGGTCTAAACCAGGTATAAACCAAGGCTTAACCAGGCCTAAACCAAGCCTAAACCAGGCCTAAACCAGGCCTAAACCAGGCCTAAAAAAAGGTCTAAAACAGGTCTAAAACAGGTCTAAACCAGGACTAAACCAGGCCTAAATCAGGTCTAAACCAGGCCTAAACCAGGTCTAAACCAGGGCCTAAACCAGGCCTAAACCAGGCCTAAAACAGGTCTAAAACAGGTCTAAAACAGGTCTAAACCAGGACTAAACCAGGCCTAAATCAGGTCTAAACCAGGCCTAAACCAGGTCTAAACCAGGCCTAAACCAGGTCTAAACCAGCCTAAATAAACCAGGCTTAAACCAGGCCTAAACCAGGTCTAAACCAGGTCTAACCAGGTCTAAACCAGGTCTAACCAGGCCTAAACCAGGCCTAAACCAGGTCTAAACCGGGCTTAAACCAAACCAGGCCTAAACCAGTCTAACCAGGCTTAAACCAGGCCTAAACCAGGTCTAAACCAGGCCTAAACCAGGCCTAAACCAGGTCTAAACCGGGCCAAACCAGGTCTAAACCAGGTCTAAACCAGTCTAAACCAGGCCCCCAGGCCTAAACCAGGTCTAAACGGGCCTAAACCAGGTCTAAACCAGGCCTAAAAGGCCTAAACCAGGTCTAAACCAGGCTAAACCAGGTCTAAACCAGGCCAAACCAGCCTAAACCAGGTCTAAACCAGGCTTAAACCAGGCCTAAACCAGGTCTAAACCGGGCCTAAACCAGGTCTAAACCAGGCTTAAACCAGGCCTAAACCAGGTCTAAACCGGGCCTAAACCAGGTCTAAACAGGTCTAAACCAGGTCTAAACCAGGCCTAAACCAGGCCTAAACCAGGTCTAAACCGGGCTAAACCAGGTCTAAAACAGGTCTAAACCGGGCTTAAACCAGGCTTAAACCAGGCCTAAACCAGGTCTAAACCGGGACTAAACCAGGCCTAAATCAGGTCTAAACCAGGCTAAACCAGGTCTAAACCAGGCTAAATAAACCAGGCTTAAACCAGGCCTAAACCAGGTCTAAACCAGGTCTAAACCAGGTCTAAACCAGGTCTAAACCAGGCCTAAACCAGGCCTAAACCAGGTCTAAACCGGGCCTAACCAAACCAGGTCTAAACCAGGCTTAAACCAGGCCTAAACCAGGTCTAAACCGCGGCCTAAACCAGTCTAAACCGGGTCTAAACAGGTCTAAACCAGGCCTAAACCAGGCCTAAACCAGGTCTAAACGGGCCTAAACCAGGTCTAAAACCAGGCCTAAACCAGGCCTAAACCATAAACCAGCTAAACCAGGCCTAAACCAGGTCTAAACCAGGCTTCTAAACCAGGTCTAAAACCGGGCCTAAACCAGGTCTAAACCAGGCTTAAACCAGGCCTAAACCAGGTCTAAACCGGGCCTAAACCAGGTCTAAACCGGGTCTAAACCAGGTCTAAACCAGGCCTAAACCAGGCCTAAACCCTGACCTCTTTTCCGTGTTGTTTTTCAGGCTGCCTCTTTGACACTGAGCTGTGTTCATCGTACGAGATCTGCGTCAACGGTAAGAACATCAACCACCTGACCAAAGCCTAAAGGTCAGAGGAGCGGAGGAGAGGGTCAGAGGAGCGGAGGAGAGGGTCAGAGGAGCAGAGGAGAGGGGAGGGCGGAGGAGGGTCAGAGGAGCAGAGGGAGCGGCGGAGGAGCGGAGGGTCAGAGGAGCGGAGGAGAGGGTCAGAGAGAGCAGGGTCAGAGGAGCGGAGTGAGAGGTCAGAGGAGACGGAGGAGGAGGGTCAGAGGAGCGGAGGAGAGGGCGAGGAGAGGTCAGAGGAAGGGGAGGAGGGAGGGAGAGGAGCGGAGGGAGAGAGGAGGAGGAGGGTCAGAAGAGCGGAGGAGAGGGTCAGAGAGGGAGAGGGCGGGGGGGAGGAGGGAGAGGGTCAGGAGCGGAGGAGAGCGTCAGATGAGAGGGCAGAGGAGGGCGAGGGAGAGGGTCAGGGGAGGGAGGAGGGTCAGAGGAGCGGAGGAGCAAGGAGAGAGGGTCAGAGAGCGGAGGGAGGGTCAGAATAGGAGGGTCAGAGGAGCGGAGGAGAGGGTCAGAGCGGAGGAGAGGAGCAGAGGGAGAGGGAGCAGAGGAGAGGGTCAGAGGAGCGGAGGAGAGGGTCAAGGGCAGGAGGAGAAGGGTCAGAGGAGCAGAGGAGAGGAGAGGCAGAGGAGGGTCAGAGGAGCGGGAGGAGGGTCAGTCAGAGAGCGGAGGAGAGGGTCAGAGGAGCAGAGGAGAGCGGTCAGAGGAGCGGAGGAGAGGGTCAGAGGAGCAGAGGGAGGGTCAGAGGAGCGGAGAGAGGGTCAGAGGAGCGAGGAGGGTCAGAGGAGCGGAGAGAGGGTCAGAGGAGCGGAGGAGAGGGTCAGAGGAGCGGAGGAGGAGGGTCAGAGGATCAGAGGAAGGGTCAGAGAGCGGAGGAGGGTCGAGGAGCAGAGGAGCGGAGGAGGAGGGTCCAGATCAGAGGATCAGAGAGAGGGTCAGAGCAGAGGGGAGAGGGTCAGAGGGTCAGAGGAGAGGAGGGTCAGAGGAGCGGAGGACGGAAGAGGGTCAGAGAGCGGAGGAGAGGGTCAGAGGAGCGGAGGAGGGTCAGAGGAGGGTCAGAGGAGCGGAGGAGAGGGTCAGAGAGCAGAGGGCAGAGGAGCAAGAGGGTCGGAGGAGAGGGTCAGGGAGGGAGAGCGGAGAGAGAGGGCAGAGGAGAGGGAGGAGGAGAGGGTCAGAGGAGGGCGGAGGAGGGTCAGAGCGGAGGGAGAGTGTAGGAGAGGGTCAGAGAGAGGAGGAGACGGTCAGAGGAGCAGAGGAGAGGGTCAGAGGAGCAGAGGGTCATTAGGAGGGAGGAAGAGGGTCAGAGGAGCTAGGAGGGTCAGAGGGTCAGAGGAGCAGATGGTCAGACAGAGATCTCCTCTTCCAGCTTCACACGTCCCACGGCTGTAACAGTCAGAATGTCAGCTCTAACTTTAGACGTGTTCTTCATCACGTCACAAACACATGTGAACCCTTCCTCCTCTCATGCCTTTGGGAGTCAAAAGTATCACACATCAAATTCAGTTGTGGTCTATTCCAACACAAGTTACAGGTCGGATCAGTGGAGAGACGAGCCCACTCACTGTAAGAATGTGTGTTTTTATCGCTCAAAGCACCTGTAATTGTAAAAATAAAAAGATAGATCGGTTTAATGCCATAGTGTGGAACATTCCAGACAGAGCAGTCTCATCGACGTGGAGACATTTAAAGTTACAGCTCCTCCAGCACGAGTCGTTCAGAGCGAAAAGACATGAATAACATGTGTGTGTGTGTGTGTGTGTGTGTGTGTGCGTGTGTGTGTGTCTGTGTGTGTGTGTGTGTGTGTGGTGTGTGTGTGTGTGTGTGTGTGTGTGTGTGTCTGTGTGTGTCTGTGTGACTGTGTGTGTTATGCGTGTGTGTGTGTGTGTGTGTGTCTGTGTGACTGTGTGTGTTATGCGTCTGTGTGTGTGTGTGTGTGTGTGTGTGACTGTGTGTGTTTATGCGTCTGGTGTGGTGTGTTGGTGTGTCTATGTGTGTGTGTGTGTGGTGTGTGTGTGTGTCTGCCTGTCTCTGCGTGTGTGTCTGCGTGTATGTGTCCGTGTGTGTCTTTGTGTGTGCGTGTGTGTTTCTGTGTGTGTCTGTGTGTGTGTTTATGCATGTGTCTGTGTGTGTGTGCGTGTGTGTGTCTGCGTGTACGTGTGTCTGCGTGTGCACGTGTGTGTGTCTGCATGTGCGCGTGTGTGTGCGTACGTGTGTGTGTGTGTGTCTGCGTGTGCGTGTGTGTGTGTCTGTGTGTGCGTGTGTGTGTTTTTGTGTGTGTGTGTGTCTGTGTGTGTGTGTGTGTGTCTGTTTCAGATGGCATGTTCGGCAGGTGTCACCTTCTCCCTCTTCAGGAGCAGCTCTTCTCCTTCGATGTGTCTCCTTCAGTGGTTCAGAGGTTCAGACTTCTGCTGGAGAAACTCTCCAGTCGAGGTACGACAACAACAGAAACCTTCAGTGGTGTGTTTATACAATCACATTTAAACCTTCAGTGTGTTTATACAATCACATTTAAACCTTCAGTGTGTTTATACAATCACATTTAAACCTTCAGTGTGTTTATACAATCACATTTAAACCTTCAGTGTGTTTATACAATCACATTTAAACCTTCAGTGTGTTTATACAATCACATTTAAACCTTTCAGTGTGTTACAATCACATTTAAACCTTCAGTGTGTTTATACAATCACATTTTAAACCTTCAGTGTTTATAACAATCACTTCAAACCTTCAGTGTGTTTATACAATCACATTTAAACCTTCAGTGTGTTTTATACAATCACAATTTACAACTAGTGTGTTTATACAATCACATTGAAACTTCAGTGTTTATACAATACATGTTTATACAACCTTCATTTTAAACCTTCAGCGTGTTTATACAATCACATTGAAACCTTCAGTGTGTTTATAACAATCACATTGAAACTTTCAGTGTGTTTAACAATCACATTTTAAACCTTCAGTGTGTTTATACAATACATTTAACCTTTCAGTGTGTTATACAATCACATTGAAACCTTCAGTGTGTTTATACAATCACATTAAACCTTCAGTGTGACAATTGAAACTTCAGTGTGTTTATACAATCACATTGAAACCTTCAGTGTTTTATAACAATGAACCACATTGAAAACCTTCAGTGTGTTTATACAATCACATTGAAACCTTCAGTGTGTTTATACAATCACATTTAAAATTTTATACAATGAAACCTTCAGTGTGTTTATACAATCCATTTCTTAAACCTTCAGTGTGTGAACAATCACATTCATTTAAACCTTCAGTGTGTTTATACAATTTACAATCACAATAAACCTTCAGTGTGTTTATACAATCACATTTAAACCTTCAGTTTGTTTATACAATCACATTCAAACCTTCAGTGTGTTTATACAATCACATTTAAACCTTCAGTGTGTTTATACAATCACATTTAAACCTTCAGTGTGTTTATTACAATCACATTGAAACCTTCAGCGTGTTTATACAATCACATTGAAACCTTCAGTGTGTTTATACAATCACATTGAAACCGTTCAGCGTGTTTATACAATCACATTTAAACCTTCAGTGTGTTTATACAATCACATTGAAACCTTCAGTGTGTTTATACAATCACATTTAAACCTTCAGTGTGTTTATACAGTCACATTCAAACCTTCAGTGTGTTTATACAATCACATTGAAACCTTTAGTGTGTTTATACAGTCACATTGAAACCTTCAGTGTGTTTATACAGTCACATTGAAACCTTCAGTGTGTTTATACAATCACATTGAAACCTTCAGTGTGTTTATACAATCACATTGAAACCTTCACGTGTTTATTAAAACCTTTGTTCTATTTAAAACGTTCACGTCTTTTCACACGTTCTCGAAAGTTTA